>JANZXR010003535.1:0-17113 GCA_027575705.1 Erythroxylum echinodendron
GCCTGGAGAGGCTAAGATAGTGAAAGAATACTTTGTAAGAGACCTGAAGAGGCTCTGGAAAGGAAGAAAGAATACTTATAATCGTTTGGAGAATACTGGAACACTCAGACGAACTCTGAGGATTGGGTGTAGCCCACGGTTTGGGGTGAACTAGTATAAAAATCGCAGTGTCTATTCTTTACTCTTTTCTTTAGTCTATTTTGTTGTTAAAAAAATCATATAGAAGTAATTTGTGATTTAACTACGTAATAATTTGTGATATTCTTTTAATAAAAAGAGAAGTTTTTTTCAAGATTTTATATTCAAAAAGGAGGTACACCATTCAACCCCCCCTTCTTGTGTATCTAGTTTCTTGAACGTAAAGTCTATAATAACGTGTGATTTACTTCACTTATCATTTGGTCTTTTATCATCCTACAAAAACAAGTTAATGAATGTGTTTTAGGAAGTCAGAAAAGTTTGGTCCTTTGATTGTTAGGCTCCTTCTTCTTTTCAACTTATACTTTTAAAGGTTTCCTTGACATTCTTTATTTAAGAAAATATAGCTATCATCATGTCCATACTTGCAATAAAAATGACCTACCATGTTATAAAAGTGATGATGATGCATATGATGCGTGTCAAATGCACAAAAAATTAAAACCTAACTACACACAACTAAACTTGTAGTAGTAGTTAAAAAGGATCATATCCACAGAGAGTGCGTGACTAAGTTTTGTATTGAACTAATAATGTAATGAAATGGGGAGAAGGTGTAACATTCCATTATCCCATGATTAGGGTTAGAACCTTAGGATACAATATATGCGAGTTTATTGATAATTTAAATACATTTTAGGCATCATATGGCATACACATACAAGTGAATAATGTTGTCACTCATGAAAATAATTGGAGATGCATTCATTGACATTTTCTAGGTATAAGTGAATTTTAATGTGATTAAAATGTGAATTGGGGATTATTTGTATTAAAATTTGAATTGTTATGTATTCAAATTAAACTAAAAAAGATAAATTAAATCAAAAATTTTAAATTTGCAATGAGTAATCAAAAGGTTTAAGTCCAGTTCCCAGTTCAATGTCAAGCCTCACAAGAATATATATAATCAATTGTAATGCTATTCTCATACCTCTCTTTGGAACTCTTAATCATGGATTAACAAAAAGCTCTATTAATCCCATTTTCCCTTAGACTGTTCGTAATTAAAACAATATCTTTAATTAGATATAATTGTCAGATAACCTAGAATAAGCTATCTAAATTTAGTATGATAATAGGAGTAAATTATAGTATGTTTATAGGTGTTTTAGTGTGTTTTTAAGTGATAATTGGATGATTATCATATGTATAGAAATAGAATTATGTTATTATTAATGTTTCTATGTATTCTAAGTTTTTTTTTTTTAGTTTAAAGCAAGAATCATATCTTAATTTTATGTTTCATGAGGCGTTTGATATGCTTGTGAGTGTTGGGAATCAGATAATCGAAGAACAAGATTTAAAGAAAATTAGGGATACATAGTTGTGTATGTCTCTTAGCTCGTGAAAAATCAAGAATATTAGAGATTTTTGAACTATCTTCTGCATAGCCGTGCATCATCCTGTGCATCTCTTAGACAACAATTCAAACAAATTTTAGCTTTACCAACACACAAGTTGTTTTAGTCTTTTGACATTTTGGGGTTATTTTTGGAACCAAATTAAGTAAGAAAACCCTATAAGCCTCAAGAGATATTTAAGAACAAGAAAAACACAAAAGAATGCAGCATTCATTGAATCAAAGTGGATGGAAGTGGGAGATCAAGAACAACATAAGGAAATTCCAGCTTTCTAGATCAAGGAGCAAATAGAGTTTTCATTAATTTTTTTGTTGTTTCTTTCATTATTATTGACTTGTAAACTGAATTACAAGATGTTTACTATGTTAATGAGTTTCTAAATTCCAGATTAGGGTTTATTATCAATTTATTTTGTGACTTTGATTATTATTGATTCAATACATATTCTAGTGTTATAAGTCAAAAGTAATTAGATTAGTTTGTGCAACGAGAGTTAGCAATTTAATAAGTCATGCAATTATCAAAACAACAATCATTTGAAGAGAGATCTTATATGAGAAATTAATTATCCAATAGATAACTTCAAATCTAATTGAAAACATTATGGAAAGTTTTGTGAATTGAGAGGTTACAATTTTGGAATTTTCATATTTAATTAGTGATTAATTGATTAGGTCTTGAGAGAGAGTAATCAATATCTTAGGAAAAATAGGATCGAAACATAATTGGATCACTCATAGTTAAGGAAACGAAATAATGAAAGAATAAATCCTAAGCATTCAACCTTGATCATCCTCTAATCTTATTGGCAGTTTCATCTATTATTTATTAATTTGTTTTGTTTTATTAACTATTTTACTTTCTATTATTTATGTTTATTTAATTGAATTTTGTATTACCTTATACAAATATAGGTTCAAATTGTTAGCTATTACATAACCCTCATAGGAGCGATGCCTTGCGATACCAAAATATATGATCCAAATACTTGTAGGTATTGAGAGTTTTATCAGATATAAAACTTTCACAGAACATTTTTGACGCCGTTATTGAGGATTTTAGAATTAGGACAATTTGCATTCCTTTGATTTAAGGAATTGTTACCCTTTATTGTGTGATTAAGGTATCTAATCCGATAAAATAAAAAAAAAGCGAGAAGGAAGTTTGGACGCAAAGTAGAACACACATCAATATAGACATTACAAGGCAAGAATAAGGAATTGGAAGAGTTAAATATCAAGAAGATATAAAAAGATTGATGGTGGAGTAATACATCAAGAAGAGCAAAGGACCCTTATAGAATTCATGAAGCTAGGGTTCAACGCCTATCATCAAGGAATTATACTACCACCATTGAGAGTGACACACGATTTGTTTCAAGAGATGGTGAACAATAGTTATCTTTGGACATTAGAAGGAATTAGAAAGTAGTCAACCTTCCTGAATCTAGAAGGAATGATTATTGTGAATTCAGTGATAGCATTGCAAGCTAAGATCGACAACCTCACTAAGAAATTGAATAGGTTGATAGCTGCCTTTTTCTCTCCATTCAAAGCAATTCAATAAGGATGCAACCTATGTGTATGAGAGAGCCATGTCATAGTTGATTGCTTCCTAATGGAAAACAAAAGCATGCAACAATTCAACTTCATGGGAGCACAAGTTGGTTGGGGAGGTAATGATCCTTATTAGAATAGGTACAATATTGGGTGGTAGAACCACTCAAATTTCTTTTGATTTAATAGTGCAGGGACTCAAATGGGAACTCAAAGCCTACTAAAATTTCAACAAGATGAGTCCAATTAATGAGATTCCGAATTGGACAAGCTTATGAGTATGGAAGGGAAATTTGAGCAAGTAATAGAAGATCATGCCTCTTCTACTCACAACCAAGAGGTTAAAGTGGGCCAGCTTTCTAATGAATTCTCTAAGAGAGCAATTTAAAGTTATCACACTTAAGAGTGGGAAAGAACTAAAAGAACTAGCGAAAAACAACCCACATTGTAGAGGACCAAGGAAAGTAGAAAATGGTTGAAACTAAGAATAAGGACCCTCCCCATGTTCTTCCTTTTGCTTACCCACCAAAATACCATTCCCATAAAAACTTTAAAAGAATGAGTTATATAGAACTTGCAAAACCTAAAGAAATTGTAAATTATATTGCCATTTATGGTGGCTTAAAGAGCATACCTCTTGACGTAAAGTTTCTTAAAGACATATTATCAAGCAAGTAGACTTGGGATGACTATTAAATTGTCTCCATGACAGAAAGCATTAACTTCATAATTACCAACCATATGCCTTTGTAATTGACAGATCTGTAAAGTTTCACTATAACTTATGTAGTTGTTAATTTGGAAATTTCTATTCATGTCACTTAGGTGTAAATATTAAATCTTATACCTTTGTTAATCTTCAAGAAATTAGGGCTAGGAGGTGTGAAGCCGACTTCTATGCTTATTTAGTTAGTGGATCAATCGATACTGTTTGGTTTGTTAAAAGATGTACCCATAAAAGTGGACAAGTTTATCATTCCTGTGGATTTTGTTGTGCTAGAATTTGAAGAGGATTGAAAATATCCACTAATTCTTTGGATTCCATTTCTAAACACTAGAAGAGCTTTAGTAGTTGTCCATGAAGACAACCTCATCTTTCACATTGGTGATGAATAAGTTAAATTCAATATGAATAAGGAAGTAAAGAATCTAAAGAAGGGCGACTCATTTATGAGAATTGATGTAGACGAATCTTTAAAGGAGCAAGAGGAAAAAGAACAGATGAAAACGAACGTAAAGCTTGAAGCATATAAGGAAGTCACTGTTCAAAAAGAAAAAATAGTAAAGGAAGAAGAACATATGGCAATAGAGATTGAATTTAAAGAATATAAAGAAGTCTCTATTCATGAAGTAGAAGAAGAAAACGGGAAGAGGGTGATTGAAGAAGAATAGAAGCAGTTCACCCTGTTACAAGACAAACTGCTATATTCAATAGAAGATTTAGGGAGTTTCATTATTCTCTATTTTATTGACAGTTTATTACTAAAACGGACATTATTGAACTTAATTGGTTTTCTTAATTTTATTAATTTTGTCCTTCTCATTATATTGCAATATGTGGCTTATTTATAGAACAATATACTGAAATTAGATGACACGGGTAGATACAAGCCTTTTATAATAGACCTAGGTTGAGCATAAAAGTGAAGAGTATGTCAAGCTATTGACGTTAATTAAGCACTACTTGGGAGAAAACTCAAGAATTAGGATAGGATTTGCTTTTTCTTCATATTATTTTATTAGTATTTTTATTTTTATTTTTATTTTTATGCTTATTTTGTAGGGAGTTAATTGTTGGAATTTCATGGCATGAAGTGTCTCCAAATTCATCACCCACACCATCACCACTGAAGCATTATAAGTATTCTTGCACTAACTTTTTCTTTTTTTTATTTTTATTTGTATTATTTTGTTTCTCACATTGAGGACAATGTGTTGTTTAATTGTATGGAGGTTTATGCATTTGTATATCATGTGTGTATGAATTTTGCATTTATATCAAATTTGTATGAATTTTACAATTGTATTTTTTTATTAGGTTGGCATTAGATAATGTGTATTATGTAAATGTCTCAATGACAAGAATTGAATGGAATTAGTTTGGTTTCGAACATGATCATTTAAATGGTAAAGGTGTAGTAACTTAGGAACTTTATGGTTTAAGTGTTTTTGGGATGAATATGTTTGTTAATTAGGATATGAAACTTATTCTTTTAGTTTATGACTTTTGCTCGTAACCATAAAATCAAGCACAATGATTAGTTTCGATACAACTTTCCAAAATAAGTACAAGATTTTCTAATTAATTATGAAAATAAGAATCATATATTGTCAACTTATCCTTAAATACCTCTATGATTTTCTCATCATACTAAGAAAATATGCTCACCATACACCTTTAAAAAGTGGCTAGTACGTTGCACCAACTTAATGGCATCCTTCGGTAAGTAAATGTAGAGCATGTGAAGTTCATCTTTTCTTGATACTTTGGTGAAATAGGATTTTAAAAATAGCATAAAAAGCCTTTTAGAAAATAGTAATATTCATGTCCAAAAAGTCTTTCAAATATTTGATTAATAAATGGAAGGGGAAAGTAGCCTTTGTGAGTTAAAAACTTCAACTTCCTATAATCAATACAGACTTGCCACCTAGTTTACACATAAGTCAAAACTAACTCACTATTTTGATCTATTGCCACTGTGATTATAATTCAACTCACCATTCGATCTTCATTTTGACAATTACAAACTTTAACTTCTCTTTATCAATGTCATAAGCTATATTCTTGAGTTTATGACTTCATTTTATTCTTATATTGCTTTTAATGAAATTAATAAACTCATCATTAGTAAATATATTTTTTATCATCAGAACACTGATTGGAACCTCTCTTAGTTAAATAGTCTTATTTATATGGTTCACTAACATATCCTTAATTAATTGTATAATTATTCCATAACACTAAGTGATTAATGACATGAAATTGTTTAAGATACTCGCTTTGACTCAACATGGTTTTAGGTACGATTAAGAATTGAAGGAGCTAAAGTGAGTTGAAACCACTAAATTTGGGTCTCTTTCTTAAGAATCACACTCACTTGTCTTCATGGAGCAAGAATTAGAAAGATTGGAGCAACTAAAGACAAGAAAATAACAAGATCATGAAGAAACATAGCTCACAACCATCCAGAAAATTTCATAACCACTGGCAAGAGGACAAAGCTTAGATAGTTGTTAGTTACTGAAAAATCTTAGTGGATAGCTACACACGTGTGAAGGCTGTGCATAGGATCGCATGGGACTAGCTGCCATTCCTTAAATAAAGAGGACTTCTATGTGACGTGAAGAGGGGGTTGGAAAAGGCTACTTACGACCTTCATTTGGACAATGCTTCTTACGATGACCTTCTCATCCAACCCATGCATGCTTCTCATGCCAGTTCCCATGAATACTGCTTACGGTGCTTTTCAATAGACAATACCTATGCAACATCCAATGCTTCTTACGTTAGGATAAATGCACTTGGATAATAAAATAAAAGAACGGAGTATGGAGCATGTCTTATAGTCAAACTAGTAAATGTCACAGCCGTGAGCATGTCTTTTAGTTGTAACATCTCTTGCATAGGCATGAGACGACTCTCACGCCCATGCAATTTTAAGTCATAGGTGTGAAACACAGTCACACCCATGACATCCCCCTGCATCATCATGAGCTATTAACAGCTCACCCATTTAACCCTACATTTTTAATATAAACCGAGGGACATATGTCGACGAGTTTAAGAAAATTTTGGTTTGTTTTGACTGGGAAAACTTTGGGAGCTTCTAGAGATCATAAAGATGAAGGCAAGCTCTTCACTGTGTGAAGACCTATTGAGGGGTATCTTTTCGATGCCAGTTCGGAGGGGACTTCGACACTGAAGACCTAGTTAAGTGTATTTCTCCTTGTATTTGTTGTTTTCTTTCTCTCTTTAGAAACTGATTATGTTATCCGATGTGTATGGATTTAGGTATTGTGAAAAGATGATTTTAATACGTTTATTGGATTGTTTTGTTACAAACCCATTATTAGAATTTCAATATAATTCATAATTATTATATTGAAATTCATTTGTAGCGACTAATGGTTCGTAATCATTAGGGATAACATAACCTAAGTTAAATGAACCAACCGTATGTGGTTGTTGCCTTAATTAAACAGTTTTCCTAATTCATAATACTACCTAATTGAATCTAGAGATCGTATCCTAGGTTATTTGGTAGTTAGGTTTAAGCAATACCTAAGGGAAAACTTAGGTTAATTAATTAACCTATGATTAATAGTTTCTAGGAGAGGTTTGAGAACAACAAATCATTGAAATATGTTTAATTAGGTTATAGGCCGAGATTGAACAAAAGAACTGGATTCCTAACGAATTCACCGCTTTCATCATTTTTACATGTTTTTGTTAATTTGTTTTTGAGAGTTAGTTTGGTTTTATTTTCTTATATTAAACCAAACAAAACCCCCTAAACCTAATCACCAATTAATTTCATTTCAAAAGCTAACTGAACACTCTCTATGAGATCGACCTAGACTCATCACTGCTATAGTAGTAGGTCTAGTTTATTTTGGCATAGCATTACAATACACTGCACGTCAATTTTTGCTCCGTTGACAAGGACATGCAGTGTTTTAGTTTTTGTTCTTGATTTTAATTTACGTTTTGTACATAATTGTTTGTAATTAGTTTCTTTTGCATTTTTGATCTTTTCACTTTTTTAGTGTTTTCT
This sequence comes from Erythroxylum echinodendron, assembly GCA_027575705.1. Taxonomy (NCBI): domain Eukaryota; kingdom Viridiplantae; phylum Streptophyta; class Magnoliopsida; order Malpighiales; family Erythroxylaceae; genus Erythroxylum; species Erythroxylum echinodendron. The sequence goes on from JANZXR010003535.1 coordinate 7,894, forward strand.
TTGTTTTAAAAAATATATTTACATGGAAGGAACTAAATCTTATAACCAAGTTTGGACTGATCAACCTAACTTTATTTATGGTTGGGATAATTAACAGAACTACTTCCATGATAGTTTATAGGATGCACAACAATTCTCATATGAACTAGAAGCTTCTTATTACACTAAGGTATATCTTTGGACAACTATATCAAGACCTTTAATGCTAAAAATATTTAATTCAACAGGGTATGAAGTGGTTGCAAGAGAGTATACATCAAACTCAACAGAATATCCTACAATTCCAGTAGGATGAAAGGCAAATTTGGTCTAGTTTCTAAAAGTGGGAGAGCCAACAAAACTCAAGTGCATTCTTGGAAGAATTAAGTGATTTTTTTGTTGCTAACACTTTGTAATTTTAACAAGATATGAAACGGTTCCAGCAAGATGCATTGTCTAGATTGGGAGATATCGACCTCCTAGAATCACAAATGGAAGAAGAGCAGTCATACCAACCCAAGGTATACCCAAGATAAGTTAACACGGAGACCTTACAAAGTTAAAAGGAGCTTGAGAATCTTGATATTACAACTCAAGCAATTGCTTGTGTGAAACAAATGGAGGAGGAGCTCAAAGCAGAAAATTATACACCTTATAGCTTAATAGTAAGTACTGAGTCTGTAATTATTGTTAATGCTAACCCTTCACCTTTACTTGGAATGTTAGATAAATTGAGAGATGAGGAGAAAGGTGAAGAGATATTCCAAGATTTTATAAAATTAGTAGAGATTAAGATTCTGAAGATAGGCATATGCTGAATATGTCGGATTATTAACCAAGACCCTATCCTGAACAATCTCAAGTGGAAGTGGCTTAAACTGTGATACTTGAAGATCATAATTTTGTCATTTGAGGAGAAAACATAGAGTCGAGCTAGGCACTTCTTAGGAGGCAATCCAAGGGAAGTGAATTTCTTTTCCTTTACTTTTTCGCACTAGTTAGATATGCATATGTGTTTCTATATTGGTTTGTTGCTTGCTTGTTTTAAGTTTTCAATCAAAATGAGAGAGAGAATAAAACAAACAAACAAATATTATCTTATTTTCTATTGATTCTAGGATTATATAATGATGATTAGAGAATGAATTGACTAGAGAATTTCATGGCAACTTGAGCATGTACTTTCACTTTTGTTATTGGTTGATGTGCATTATCTTTAGAAGAGTAGTGACTAGTGGTAGACAAAGCTAGAGAGATTTTGAGCCTTATTAGAATGACACATTTATATCAGTCTCATTCTCTTTTGATATTGTGTGACCTTTATGACATGTATATCCTGATTTTGCATTGAATTTCTATTCGAGATCACATTTTTATCACATGCATTAACATGGAGATGATTAGGCATTCTTTGCTTTTCTGAACTACATTAGCCAAATAGCCTACCCATTATATAATTTTCCTTTTGATAAGTCCCCTTGAGCTTTACCCACCTTTTCTTTATGTGTTAGCCACATTATATGTTTAAAACCTAACCAAATGTCCTTCCCAGGTTTTAGAGCTAGTGGAACATTTGTTGATTGTTGAGTTTATGGATATATAAAAGTATAAGTGTGGGGGTATCCACATGTATGTGTTGGCAATAACTTTAGGACGTTATTTTATGTCTTATCATTGAAATTCCCATGTTGATGTAGTTTCTTTTAATTTTTATAAAAGAAAAGAAAGAGAAAGAGAAAGAAAGAAAGAAAGAAAAGAGAAAAGCAAAAGAAAAGAAAAGAAAAAGGATGAATTTTTTAAAAAAATGTATCAAGGAGGAAATACATATGTGCTGTAAAGTAATTTATGAGTAATCTTTCTTCTAAAAGTTGTATTGAATGAGTGAATTGCGTATGTTGGATATGAGATGGATTTTCCTTTCAATGGCCACTCCCTATGGTTACCAAATCTTATTTATAATCAATTTTTGTGAGTGGTATATGCTTCATATGGTTTATGTGTGAGAGCTTGAGTTGAGTGATGAAACATCATTTTTACATTCATCATAGTTGAATGATGGTTTTTTCACCACTTGATATCACATTGAGTGTTGCTTTGTTTCACTAGCTTTAATGGATTTCAAGATACTTTACCTAAATATATCTCACCTTACCTTTACTACATTACAACCTTGAAAAGTCCTTTGATTCATGATTTTGCGTGTGAACCTTAGTGGTGGAGAAATGAAATGATATGGAAAGTTATGGAATGACATGATCATGAATGGTATTGAGTGTACCTATGAATATATCTTATTTAAACACATTTTCTAAGTCTATTATTAGATTGTTCAGTTTTTAAACGTATTAAATGTTGATTGAACATGACTAAAAGCTTAGAATGTTAAGTTCTTGCTATGATTTTTAAAAGTCATTCATCTTTGCTTATAATTATGTAGTCTTGAAAAATATGGGATGAGTAAATGTTTTTAGTTCTATGAGCTTAATTTTGATGTTTTACCCGAGGATGACTAAAAGCTAAATGTGAGGGGAATTGACATGTGCTTAATTGATTGAAAAATTATTTCATAACACTTAGCGATTAGTGACATGAAATTGTTTTAGATACTCACTTTGACTCATATATGGTTTTAGGTATGATTTAGAATCGAAGGAGCTAAAGTGATTCGAAAGTACTATATTTGGGTCGTTTTCAGAGGAATCACACTCACTTGTCTTCATAGAGCAAGAATGAGAAAGATTGGAGCAAGTAAAGATAAGAAAATAACAAGATCATAGAGCAACATAGCTCATAGACATCTAGAAAATTTCATAGCCATGCAATGTGGGATGTCTGGTAAGAGGAAAAAGCTTGGATAGGTGTCAACTATTAAAAAATCTTGGTGTATAGCCACACAAGTGTGAGGTCTGTGCATGGGACTGCATTGGACCAACTGTCATTTCTTAAATAAAGAAGACTTATGTATGACATGAAGAGGGGATAAGAAAAGGCTACTCAGGGCTTGCATTTAGACAATGCTTCTCATGGTGACCTTCTCATCCAGCCCATGCATACTTCTCATGCTAGCTCCCATGCATACCGCTCACAATACTTCTCAACAGCCAACACCTATGCAACAACCAATGCTTCTCACAACAGGAAAGATGCACTTAGAGAATAAAATAAAAGAATGGAATATAAAGCATGTTTCATAACTAGACTAAGAAATGTCACAGCCTTGAGACATGGGCATAAGACCACTCTCACACCCATGCAATGTTAAGTCACAGGTGTGATAAATAGTTACACCCGTGACAGCCCTTTGCACCACCGTGAGCTATTGACCGCTCACCCATTTAACCTTATATTTTCAATATAAATTGAGGGACATGTGAAGAAAAGTTTAAGAAATTTTTGGTATGTTTCAGTTGGGAAAACTTCAGGAGCTTCAGAATAGCATAAAGAGGGAGGAAAGCTCTCCACCGTGAGAAGACCCATAAAAGGGTAGCTTTTCGACACTGGTTTGGAGGTGACTTCGACGCCGACGGCCCAGCTAAGTGTATTTCTCTTTGTATTGTTGTTTTCTTTCTCTCTTTAGAAATTGATTATGTTATCCGATGTGTATGGATTTGGGTATTATGAAAAGATGATTTTAATGCATTCATTAGATCGTTTTGTTACAAACCTTGCTAGAATTTCAACATAATCTGTAATTATTATGATGAAATTCATTTGTAGCAACTAATGATTTATAATCACTAGGGATAACATAACCTAGGTTAAATGAACCCATCGTATGTGGTTGTTGCCTTGATTAATCGGTTTTCCTAATTCATAATGCTACTACCTAATTGAATCTAAAGATTATATCCTAGATTATTTGATAGTTAGGTTTAATTAACTATCTTATCTTAATTAAACAATGCCTAAGGGAAAATTCGACTTAATAGATTAAACTATAATTAATAGTTTCTATAAGAGGTTTGAGAACAACAAATCATTGAAATGTGTTTAGTTAGGGTGTAGGCCGAGATTGACCTAAAAAACCAAATTCCTAACGAATTCACCACTTTCATTATTTTTATATGTTTTCTTCAATTTGCTTTAGTTAGTTAGTTTAGTTTTATTTTCTTATCTTAAACCAAGCAAAACCCCCTAAACCTGAACACCGGTTATTTTCATTTCAAAATATAACCAAACACTCTCTGTAGGATTGACCTAGATTCACCACTGCTATCGTAGTAATAGGTCTAGTTTATTTTGGCCTAGCATTACGATGCGCTGCACGTCATTCACATAATCTAAAACAAATTTATGCCATATGTTTTCTTTATGGAGATTGTTTCCATATTCATACATTTTACTTTCTGACGTAAACATAAAAATTTAAAAGTTAAAAAAGGTTTAATCACTAAACCTCGAAAAATTAAGTCTGTGTGGGTACCTAAACATATTAATTACTAGGAAAATGTAGATCAATATTAAGTGGCATCAAATTAATACAACAATCGATATCACTTCCATTAGTATCGAATAAGGAATAAACGTAGTAAGTTCAAGAATTGATTTTAAAAGGATAATCACACAAAGCGTATAAGAGTTAAGAAATCAATTGATACAAAATATCAATTATTGAACCAAGTGAGGAAGAAAAAACTAAAAATCATTGATGGTACAAAAAAGGAGTAAACAATATGCACTAAAAATCATTGATGGTACAAAAAAGGAGGAAACAATATGCTTTCGTAATTTTAAATAAATTACCTTGACATTCATATTTAATAGCAAGCATTAGTACATATACGTAAGGAGAAAGATAGGCCATCTTTAAATTGGTACATAAGCTTATTAAAAGTTGTCTATTTCTTTGACATACGTTTTGCATATACACTTAATTATATAATAGAGTTTCTAAAAAGGGAAAGAGATAATTTATTTATTTTTTACTTTTAACAATCACAACTTTCTATGTTATATGTCATTTTTAATATTGATGAAAAAGGGAGAAACAGATATATTGAAACTTGTTCTTTATAAATCAATAATTCATGAATTAAACGAGAGCATATATTACATATTTCTTTTATATATAGGGAGTTTATTCAATATAATTTATTTTCTAATATCATATAATATTTCGTCATTATAAAATATATTACTATTATTATATTTAAATTTTGTGATAATAGCAATTCAATTATCTTAGAATCAAAGAATAAGTAAAAGATCAAAGTTAATAAAAGGCAAAGTAACAAAATGAGTTAATTGAATTAATTAAGCATATAAGCATGATATAAGCCCTTAGTTCCTTGTATTTAAAAAATGCATTCTTGAATTATAATTGAGTTATTATGATCAACAAGACAGCAGTTAAGTTATATAAGGTTCCTCTTCATTCAAGATAAAGAAGATGTGTAAATTATTCATTTTCATCTTTGGAAAGGACGACATATAAGAGTTATTTTCACCCAACAATAAGATGGATGTATAATTGTTCCTCTTTACCCTTTAAATGACAAGAGATAAATTCCATGGTAGATCGTGAAGAATGAATGTAGATCAAGAGATGTTTAACCAAACTACTTTAAATATATGTTTGGACTCTCTTACTCTTATCTTTTTATTATATTTATAGTCAACGTGACTGTCATTTGATTAATTGTTACATTCATTATTTAATTTAAATAAGTCCTTCATTAATTTGCAAAAGAATTCAAAATCATACACACATAATTTACCATTCCTTTTTTATTATCCTTGAGCTAACATATGCAATAAAAATAGGTAGGGACAAAATTATAACTAAAGTTAATCATCTTTTGTTAGTATTTTCATCATTATCATTACAACTATTTTATATAAAGATAATCCTTTTGTTAATGGTTTCATCATCATCATTATAACTATTTTATCAATAGGTTAATCCTTTGAATTTTCTATTCAAATTTTTTATTTTATGCATAAATATTTTTTGGACTTATTATTTTTCCTCTTCTCTTCAATAAAAATAGTAAATAAAAGCCCTTGAATTTTGATAGTATAATATTACATAGTATTTATTTTTCCATTCAAAATTTTATGGAAAAATTAAGGTTAACATTGTTTGGATTAGAATAAATCATATTAAAGAGTTAAAGATAAATTAGGTTAGAGGAAAACTAAATCCTAATATCAAGTTATAATAAGGGAGCCAAAATAAGAATTCAAGGACCTAAAGCAGCAATTCCTACTTTAAAAAAAACAGATGGTAAAACTGAGAGGTAAGGATTAAGACTAGAGAGCAGAATAAAAAATAAACAAATATTTAATATTAACTCTTTGTATATATTGTGGTGAATGTTTTGTGTTAAAATTATTTGGATAAGGAGACTTCGGATGATATCACCAATTACTCGTTTATACTTGACTTCTTTTCAAATGGTATTATAAAAATTAAACTTAATTACTTCTTAATTAAATTTAGGGATGTAGATGAAATGACAATGGTGATGGGATTGGGTCCATGGCATTGGAAAGGAAAGTCAATGCTTCCAATGCTTTTGAAAAAATTGAGTCCACGTATGAGTTTTGACAAAACCTCCCTAAGAATAATACCACTTTGGACATGTTTTCATAATATCCTATTAAAGTAATGGACAATCATGGGATGTTATGAAAACATATCTAAAGTGATACTTAAAGTATTTATAGCGATATGTAAATTATTTCTTTTGAGTTATAATGTGATCTTTCATTCTTGTGAGAACCTCTACTACTTGAGCAAATAATATAAGGAGATAGAGGATCTTTTTATCTAACCCTTTTGCTCCTTTGAAGATTGGAATGGCTTTACCATTGATTGGTACATTGTAAGAGGATGTGGTTGCAATGCATCGGTGAATCCAATTAATAAATTTAGAGGGAAATCTGAAAATTTTGAACTATGTGAAGCAAGAATGTCTAGTTGAGTAAATCAAAAGCTTTATTAAATTTTATCTTTAAGGAGCAACTCTTAATAGGTTTGTTCATGTGATATTCCTTGAAATTTTCTTGAGCAACTAATAAATTATCACCAATATTATTATCTACAATAAAACTGGACTGATAAAGTGATTAAAGATTTCTTCAAGGGCTTAATTCTTTAAGTAAGGATCTTGGAACTAATTTTTAAAGGAGATCATAATAGAATATTAGCCTAAAGTCTTGAAAAGAAAAAGGGTTAGACACTTTGGGGACTAGGCATAAGAAGGTCTTGTTTAAATTTTTAAAAGGGATCCCTAATTAGATAATTCTTTTAAGACCTTTGGAAGAAATATACACTAAAATCAACAAGTCCTAAAGACTTATTAGGGTTGAAACTAAAGAGCATATTTGATTTCATAGTTAGTTATATGAGCAATGAGGTATCTATCTAGGTATAGCTCGATGAGGGAGAAATGGACTTTGAAAGTTAAGAGATTGACCTTGTGGTAGAGGAATAAAAAATTAAGAAAGCTTTGAAATGAGTGTAAGCTAACTCTTTTAATTTGTCTTGGTCAAAAAAAGGGGGTCCTTTTTGGGTCAAGAATTCTTGAGATTTTCTTATATTGGATGCATCTATAAAAAGATGCTAGGTTTGAGTACCCCTCTTTCATCCAATTGATTCTTGCTTCTTTTCTTTAGGAGGGTATTAAAGTCTTCTAATAAAGAGATATAGGAATTCAACTTTTCTTTCTCCATCTTTCTTAACTTCTAATTCCCTGGATCATTGTATAATTAGGTATATATATTGTTTAGCTTAGTTCTGAATTTATCCACTTTCTTGACAATATCGTTTTAGACATTTTATTAATAAAGCTTCTTTAGTTCATTTTTAATGATCTTCAATCTATAAACTAGTTTGAATAAGTCAAATCCTTTAATTGGATAGTTAGACCTTGATTACTGGAGTTCTTATACCCTTCTAATTCAGTTAGAAAGTTAAAGAACCCGAATGGGGTTATTAAATCCCTTACATGTTGATCCATTTTGATCTCTATTAGGGAATGATATGAAATCCCAAGATTGTTAAAACAAGAAAGTAAATTCTGAAATTTATCCATTAAATTCGAGTTTAGTAGTCCCTTGTCTAGCTTTTTTCTTATGTGGAAGTGACCCTCTTATTTATTAGTCTATGTAAACAAGTTTCCTCTGTATGTCAGATCCAACAGCCTAAATTTACTTAGGCAATCCCTAAGTTCCTTGTCTACCATTCCTACATTATTTCCTGGTCCTTCAACTTCATAAAGGATGAAGGATACAAATGGTCTCCTAATACAGTTTATGAACCTTTAAAGCTTTTTCTAATTTTTCTATATCTTTCCATAGTCTATTTCATTGAAAATCATAATTAACAATAAAGATAAAGGTGACTTAAATCTTGTCTTCAAATAAAAATACATACACTTCCATATACATAAATTGATATTACTGTTTGTATTAACCACCTAAATTTCTTTTGATTTGTAGGCTAGTATAACTCTTCCTAACTTATATTGAGCATAACTAAAAAAATTTCTCAACTGATCCCTAAGAACCATAAACTTTTATTCAATATTAGTTCCTTAATTTTTATTCCCAGTAAGCCTATTAAAGAAGGATTTTTCTCTTTTATATAATCTTTCATTACTTGTTACTTTATGGGGCAATTCGAGCCCCTTGTATTACATGTCATAATCATGATGTTAAAGGGCTTATCAGCCCTTTACATTTTTATTTTTTAGTGGATTTTCTCTATGAGTTTCACATAACACTAAATTCTTTTTTAATTCATGTTTAAGATTTTCAGCATGCCTTATCTCCGCTATACTTGCTTCTTTGAAGTCTAAGTTTAAAATTCGTAAGAAGGAGATGTTAAAAGGTCATAATTTGTTTTTGGATTGGTAAATTTAGATAGACTATTATGTTGCCCATTTTGTTGATGTCTTGAGTATTAAAGGGGAAGCTTGAAGGGCCAATTTCTATATTAGAACGCTGGGGAGAGGTTTAGGTAGGTTTATAAGTTGTAAACACAGTATCTAAGTTAGAATGCTAAAGAGGATTTTGAGCATTCGAAGAAACACTGTTTAGAATAAGGATTGAAGAATGAGTGTTGCAATTTTGCATCCAAAATTTTTATATAGCTAGATGATCTAGTTTTCAAGGTTATGAAGTTGTGACTTCAATTGCTGGAACCCCTCCCCGGGCGAGTCCACGGCCCGACGTCCTACGTGACATCTGGACCCGTGGCCCACGGGGGAGGAATTCCCCACCAGGGATACTTAAA
>JANZXR010003555.1:0-17109 GCA_027575705.1 Erythroxylum echinodendron
GAAGCCAAAAAGACCAAAATGTCCCTCCTTATAAGACTTAACTATTAATAACTTAAGTGATCTTCCTAAAATAACCCCACAAGATCATCTTCTTTCAATTTTAACTAACACCATATACTTTCAAATTTAATCTCAATTTCTCCTTTTAATCCATCAATCTTTTTTAAAAAAATTTTTCCACCCCTAAAGACATTATAATTAATACCTAACCACAACAATTTAATCAAATTAAATCTCAACATAAACTAAACACATGCTTACTAGTAAGAATAGGATCGGGGTCTAACACATCTAAGCCATTGACAGATTTAAACAATTCGCAAAATGCAACCTAATAACTATCATACTGTATGTAATATCGCATTCAAAAGTAAAAAACGCACAATCCCTCACCACACTTGAACAACACATTATGCTCAATGTGAGAAGGAGGCACACACGAACACATAAAACAAAGAACAAATAAAATCTAAAGTAAACAGAAACAAATAAAAAATCAACTTAAAAACAAAATAGAATTAAAGTCTAATTTGGAAAATAAAGATTGGGTTAAGTATAGGTCTTATGGAGATGGACATGGTGATGGTATCGGAGGCAGTAATTGAACACTTTGAGACTCGAAATACTAATGGATCTGTCAGATATCCCAGTTCTGCCATCGTTGTGTTCGCGCCATCTCTGCAAATGTCTTGTTAGTCTCTATGATTGTATCCAAAACCTTTTTCCAACTTTTTTCTTCTTCCTCTTCTTCCTTCGATTCTTCACTGGTGGTTTCCTCTTGTGCCTGTCGAGGTGGTGCTGAGCTCAAGTTCCCCTGACTCGCCCTGATCCGAACATGTGTCTTCCTACTGATTTCCCTCAATTCCATGTTTGTGGAATGGATGATGTTAGCCCAAATAAGTGATGATGGTTGAGGAAGTAAGGGAGTTGAACTGTTTACCCCCTCCGTTCTGCACCAAAATATTCTGCAAAGGTAGACACTATGTATCCCATTCTAAGATAGTTGCTCCGCTTACGCAGAGTCGCAGCAATGGCAATAAGTACATGGGTGGACGTGCATATTGGAATACTGTGGTCTATGCACCATAGTATAAAAAGTTCCTTGGTAGAAAACTTGTTGGTTTTGGTCTTGTCAAAGACTAGCTGACACATAAATTTGTGTAGCAACAAGTGTTCAGAGGACCGTATGATGTTGTTGTGAGAATTCTTTGCATAGAATCGCTCAATTCCAGTAAGATTATGCCAGTATTGAGAAGGATAGAAGTCATCATACTGATCGATGATGGTGGATTCGGGGAATCCACACATATCACACATGTTTTTAACATTCAATTCATATACTCGTCCTCCCAATCTAAACCACAATTCTTTTGTATTCTTGGGGTCAAAGGTCAGGGTTATGAAAAATTCCAATGTAAGATCCTCATAAACAGGGAATTGAAATCAAATAAATTGAGCCCATTGGATCCTCTCGGCTAGGTTTTCTACTCGCTCACACAATTCTAGCCTATCTATTGTGTCAAAGTTAAAATACTTGGGAACTACAATTTGTCTGGAACTAAGGGAACAAAAACGAGTACCTTCCTCCTCGGTATAGATTAGGAAGGGTGTTCCATAGTCTGTCGCTTGGTTTCTTCGTCCTCGTCCCGCAACTTTTTATCATCCATATGGTTCTCGACGGGCTGATTGCTTAATGCGTGGCATGATTTAGTAGAATTAGGAAAAAAATTTAAAGGTTGAAAAAATTCTAGAGAGATGTAAGAGTGTTTGAGTGCTTAAATTCTAGAGAGATAAAATAAAAATGAAAGTGAAGTTAGAAATTAATATATAGGTGGTAAAAAGGGTTAAATGGTAAAGTTGTTTTTAAAATTTTCATGCCGTTCCCTTTTCTGCATATTTATAGGCCACGATTGTGACATGCGGCTTACCAACTAGCGCAAGTTCAATCACAGGCCACGATCATGACTTGCTCAGCAACGGTCATGGCTGGCGGTTACACACTCACTCCAAATTCCTTCTTTTGATCTTTTTCCAATTTGTTTCAATTTCACTTCCTATCCTTTGTCTACCTCTCTTTTCATACTTGAACATCTTCCACATAATTTTCTAAGTTTGATTCTTTATCCAATTTTATTCAACAAATTGAACCTAACTAAAAAATCTTAAACGTTCGAACAAAATTAACAAAGAACTAATTTTCCATGGGTTGCCTCCTATGCAGCTCTTCTTTTAACATCAGTGGCTTGACGCTCCTTTACGCTCACGGTGGTTAGAATGAATGGTTTCATGATAGCGTCTTCATTAGTCTCAAATTTTGAACCCGAGCTACGATGCTACATTTCCCACCTTCTGTGTAATTTTCCTTTCCTCGCCTTCTCCTTCGCGAGCGCTTCTTATTGAAAGCATTCCCAGGATTTTCTGTGTCCTCTCATTCACCTCGAGGTTCGGGTTCTTTGAGATCCACTAGAGATGAAGGAGATCCGTTCTCTCTTGTAGTTACCTTGAATGTCAATTTCTTTTTCCTATTTGCAGAGTTAATTTGCCCCCATCAACATCAATAATTAAGCACACAGTGGCCAAAAACGGGCGTCCAAGAATTATCGAAGTGTCCCCATCTTTGCTGATGTCTAAAATATAGAAGTTTGTGGAAAATATAAATTTACCAACCTTTATCGGCACATCTTTTATAATTCCCACCATTCTATGTGATGTTCTATTGACCGTCTTAACCAAAAACTTGATGGGCGTTAACTCTCTTATTCCTAATTTTAGACTAAAGGTGTAGGACATCATATTTATACTTGCCCCTAAATTCACGAATGCCCTATCTATGATAATCCTGTTGATACTGCAGGGGATGAAAAAGTCCCTGGGTCTTCTTTCTTCTTAGCTACGTTGGGTCCATCTTCCAGTGCTTACTCCTTAGCCTTCTTTTTGGCGGACTCCTATAAATTGAGCTTTTTCTGTACTAGTCCCATCGCTTCCTCAACCTTATTTTGCTCAATCTCCGGTAATTTTTTAGCTTCACTGTTTGCATATAAATCCCGCTGTTGTGCAAAAAGGAATGGAAATACACGTCAAGTTACGTTGAGAGATTCGATCATGGGCTCAGTCGAAAGGTCTTCTTTACCCATTTGACCTTCTTCTTTATCTTCTATCTTTCCCAATTCCTCATCTTGAGTCTGATTTATAACCATGATACATTCCTTTGGATTTGACTTGATGTTGCTTGGAAGAGTTCTAGCATTACAAGTCGACATGGCCTCTACTACCTGGCCCATTTAGACTTCTAAATTGTGTATAGAGGAGGCATGATTCTTTGTTACTTGCTTGAATTTGCTCTCAAGCCTCCTATGTGCTTCCTATATTCCTGTGATTTTATCTAAAATTTTGTCCAATTTTGACTCCACCGAGCTTGCTTTATCTTGTTAAAACCTTGATTGGCCCTGAGGCTCGAACTGTCCTCCTTTGTTATTGTTTGAGCAGGAGAAGTTTGGGTGATTCTTCCACCCAGGGTCATAAGTGTTAGAGTAAGGATTGTTTCCCCCTCCTTGTCCAAACTGCGCTCCTATATAGTTTACTTGCTCTTGGTTGTCCTCTCTCATAAAGAAGCAATCCACAGTATCATGGTATGTTTGACCACAGAGCTCACTCACACTTCAGTTGTACGGCTTTAACTTGAGCTGAGACGACGCCTTTATGTTGCTTAGTTGTCACCTCAAATTGTCGATCTTTTTTTGCATCTTTGTCATCTGATCGACCACAATGATTCTTTTTTGCTCTCAAAAAATCGTAGGTTACCTACCTTGCTCGCTCATCCATAGGCAGCTGTTGTTGGCCATCTCTTCGATCAACTCCTCTACCTCATCGATCGTCTTTCGCATCAAAGATCCTCTTGATGTTGCATCGATCATGCCTCTAGTAGGTGGGTTCACTCCATTGTAGAAAGTCTGCAAAAGGAACTCCTTCGGTAGGTTGTGGTGTAGGAACTTCCTTTATAGATCCTTATATCTCTCACACTCTTCATAAATTGAATCCCTGTCATCTTATTTGAAATTAGTTATTTCCTTTATTATCTTTGTGGTCTTTGTCAGCAAGAAGTACTTCTTTAAAAAGGCACACACAAGCTACTTCTAAATCGTGATGTTGTCAGGGTTCAATGAATGATACCAAGCCTTCGCTCTATCTCTATGTGTGAAAGGAAACAAACTAATCCTAATAGTGCCCTCTGACATCTGGTGATACTGAAAAATATCACAGATCTAGAGGAAGTTCACAATATGCGCGTTCGGATCCTCATTCGCCAATCCATAAAATTGGATGTTTTGCTGAAGCATGTTCAAGAGGGCTAGCTTAATTTCGAATGAGGCCATTTGAACAGGTGGCCTAGCCACTCCTTGGTTTGATGGGATGAACCCTAGCCTCATAAAGTCCATGAGGGTCTTCTGTTGTCATCCTTCATTAATTTCTTGATCCATATTATTCTGAAATCCCTCAGTCATTTGTGATTTTCCCAACTCTTTGTCTTCCTCTCGCCGAGCTTTCCTAAGGGTTCATTTTAATCGTGTGATATCTAGATGTATTGTCTTCACTGCACGACTTGAATCTCTTGTGACTCTTGTGTTTATACAAGAGCACGATTCCTAAAATGAACAAAAGAAACTAAAACAAAAATTAAAAACTACTTTAACTCCTTAAGCTAATGAACTAAATTGCCTCCTTGGCAACAACGCCAAAAACTTGATTGCAAGGTTACACACACTCAGTTTTAATATTTATTAACTTTGGTAAATTTTGCAAACGCACAGGTCATTTGTGTAGTACCTAAGGTATCGATCCCACGAGGAGGGAAATCTAGTCCTAAAATCTAAGGTGACACTAAGTAACAATAATCTAAAATGAACAATTAATGCAGAAAATCAATAAATTAAACAATAAATTACAAGAATTAAATTTCGAAAATAATAAACAGTAACAAATATCACGATCCAATCCAAAATCAACCTAGGAATTATAAAGTGAGAGAAAGGGGGTTTTAATTTGAAATTAATGACAATCTAATCAATTAATGACAATCTAATCAATTATGCAATTATTGAGTTACCGGGTCTAAATAGTCCTAGCATGGACTAATCTCTATCGAGTTATAATCCTTAAACCCTAATTAATGATCCCTAATTTAAATTATGGAATTGTAATCTCTCGATTCATAATTGATCCAAAACCTAAATTAGTTCTAAAGTTGTCTATTAATCTACCGGGAACCTATGCTCGATCTCTCATTACACGACTACACTGGTTTGATCCAATTCTTATCTATCAATTCACCTAACTCTCGTTAACCCAAATTGATTATATTCACTTAGCTCACCCTCTTAATCTGTTGCCAAATTATTAAGAACATATATTGAATCAAGAAAATAACTCAATTAAAACAAAATGAATCAAATTGCATAAATCTCAAGAATTAAAATCCGAAGGTGAGTTTGGATAGAATCAACATTCACAACACTATCCTCAATAAATATCCTAATTTCATACATCAATAAAATTGAAATAAAAATTGGAAATACTGTCGGGATGGACTCGTAGAGGAAGCAACTGCGAGAAACCACCTGTTCCGGGAAGTACTTCTCGTCAAGCTTCGTCTCCGTATCTCTCTTCCTTCGTCTCCTTCCTTGAATCTCTTAATAACTCACTAGGGTTTTTAAATTTTTTTGATATGAGTGCTCTATCAAAAGGCTCTCCAAAAGCTGCTTCATCTGTCCTATAATGTTATATTTGTACTTTGGACACTTTAGGTCAAAGTTGGGGTCAAAACGGTCTAAAAAATCTTACAAAATTTGAGTTTTTGCTTCAACCCAACACAGGCCACGATCATAGCCCTACCTGCCACAATCGTGGCCAACTTCTAAACCTTTCTGTCACCATCATGGCCCAATGTGCACGATCGTGGCCTAAATGGAAGCTATCTGTCACGACCTTGCCCCCATGTGCACGATTGTGGCCTGACTGCTCTGACTTGTCCCTATCTGTCACGATCGTGGGCTATGTCTTTGGCTCCCTGAATCTTCTCCATTCTTTACTGTTTACCCTGAAACACTAACAGACCCATCAAGTTACCTAAAAAATATAACAATTAAGCTTAACCCATAAAAACACTTAAACATATAAACTAACACAATTAACTCATAAACACATACTCAACACTCAATTTAACACTAAATACTTAAAAAATTAAATCCTAAAACACAATGCAAATGGCAACTATCAATGATCTCCTTATTGTACCCAATAATCCCGTCATGATTTAGCACCTAAAGGCTTATCTTAATGGGTGTTTTTTGATGAACGATCTTAGTTGATTGAAATATTTCCTTGGCATCGAAGTGGCTAGTAATCAGGAAGGTATTTTTCTTTGCCAACGGAAATATATGTTGGATATTCTTGCAAAGACAAGTCTTGTAGTCGCTAAACCTGCTTGATTTCCTATGGAGCAAAATCATTGTCTTGCATTTGCAATAAGTCCCTTATTTGATGACCCAGAGAAATATCATCACCTTATTGGGCTACTGATTTATTTAACTCTCACTCAGCCTGAAATTATTTACTTTGTTCATGTCCTAGCTCAATTTATACAACAGCTTCGTATGGAACATTGAGAGGTCGCTCTTCATGTTCTTCGCTATTTGAAAGGTAATCTTGGGCAAGGAATTCTTCTATGCGCTGATTTTGATATACAGTTGTATGATTTTTGTGATTTTGATTAGGCTAGTTATCCCCTCGATCATCGTTCATTAACATGCTACTTTGTTCCTCTTGGTCAATCAACTATCTTATGGAAGACTAAAAAACAACACACTGTGTCATGTTCTTCTATAGAAACTAAATATCGTTCTATGGCCACTGTTACCTGCTAGTTGATTTGACTTAAGAGTTTGTTGTGTTCACTTAGTGTTTCGTACGCCTACCCGATGCATTTGTATTGTGATAATAAAGTTGCTCTTCATATTATATCCAACCTTGTCTTCCATGAGCATACAAGCATATTGAGATTGACTGTCATTTTCTTCATGAACACATTCAAGTTGGTGTCATATCTAGTCATCATGTCTCATCCTCCAACCAGCTTGCAAATATCTTTACAAAAGCCCTTAGCACTTCTCACTTACGATCTAAGTTAATCTGCATGCTCCTATTTGAGGGGGAGTATAAGACTATATAATTATTGTATGTAATTATGTAATATTATCTAAGAGATAATTAGGGAGATATTTTAAGTAGTAGTTTCTTAACTTACCTTAACTGCTTCTTGTATATATTGAGTTTTCCTTATTAACAAAGATTAACCCTTAAAATCCCAATCTTTGACACAGTATATGAAATACAGTATAGTGTCTCATTATACCTTCCTTCCTATAAAACTCATCAGAATTGTCTTGACATGTTTTTAGTACGTTTTTAACCCTAGTCTTCCATTCTAGCTATGAAAGGGATCACACAATGGTAGAAGAGTGTGTGGGGAAGGGAAACACCTGCAACACTCCTATGCTCTCCAAATAGGCTAAAATGGTGAACGAGTCAAATATCTACATCTGTAGATGTTAAGAAGTATTTTGAAACATTTTCAGAAGAAGATCTCATAGGAGGAGAAAATCTCTTGTTTCAGATGCAAACACATGAAAGTGATTGCTAGGAACATAAGAGAAGCTATGAAAAGGGGCATACAATGGTTAAAGGGTGTGTGGAGGAGGGAAACACCTACAATACTCCTATGGGCTCTAAAGAGGCTAAATGTTGAATGGGTCAAATATCTGTATCTATAGATGTTAAGAAGTATTTTGAAACTGTTTCTAGAAGAAGATCTCACAGGAGGAGAAAATCTCTTATTTCAGATGCAAACACATGAAAGTGATTGCTTGGAACATAAGAAGAGCCAATGCTCCCTCCAAGAAATTTTGGTTTAAAGATCTCATTTTAAAGCGTAAACCAGAATTCTTTTACATTTTGGAATCAAGAATAAAGATAGAAAAATGTGAGCTTTTGCAGATGATTTCATCTAACTAGATTCAAATTACAAATCACTTATATCATCCAACGGTAGAATTCTAATGAATTTCAATTGCCAGGATATAAACATCACAATCTTGGATATGTTTGATCAGGCTATACATACTAATGTAGTTTGTACCATTATAATGAAGAGTGGTGTAATCTGATTCATATATGTGCATAAAAATACTCTTTAGAGGAATAAATTATGGAATCAACTCATAGGGGTAGCAAATAGCAATTAAAAACCTTGGCTTTTAACTAGGGACTTCAACACCATTTTAAATCCTAAGGAAGTTGAAGGTCTATGTGCTTTTAAACATCCTTCCTTAGAGGAATCAATTATGGAATCAACTCGTAGGGGTAGCAAATAGCAATTAAAAACTTAGCTTTTGACTGGGGACTTCAACACCATTTTAAATCCTAAGGAAGTTGAAGGCCTATGTGCTTCTAAACATCCTTGCTAGATTTCAGGAGATGCAACATAGAAATTTAGATGTCTGGCATCCTATTTGGCAGAAATTTCTTCACAGGGAATAAAATCAATATGGTAAAAATTTCATTAGGAAATTGTTGGATACGTGCATGGAAAGTTTGGAGTAGCTTCAACAGTTTCCAAGCTCAACCTCAATATTCACTATGACTAGTCTATCATATAATTCCCTATGCAACACTCAGATACAATCTGTATGTGTCATGACACCTTTCAGATTCATCAATTTTTTAACCTCCTTAACAAGTTTTCAAGAAATGATTAGGAAGGCTATTACCATGAAGTGAAAGGCAATAAGAAGTATATATATGCAACTAGAATGAGACTTAATAGAAATTCTCTCAAGCAGCTATATAAGGAGAACATTGGCAACTCTCATTACCTGCTAACAATTGTTAAAGAGGCTCAAAGGTATATTTAAGATGATTTATATCCAATATGCTTTAGCATAATGAAAAATTGTAATGCATAATCTCTCAAAAGCTTTGTTTTAAGACCAGTATATGATGAAGCAAAGATCAAAGGCCCAGTGGCTTAAAGTGGGGGGGGGGGGGGGGTGTTTGTAGAAATTATACTTTATTTCACATAATTGTATTGTCAAGGAGGAGCATCAATAGAATTGTCAGTGTAATTAGAAGTAATCAAATCATTTCTGAACAAAAGGCATTGCTTGATAAAGATGCTAACTATTTCACATCAGTTATGACTGAACCATCAAATGCTTATAACATAATTGAATTACTCAAGGAAATCATATTAGAAATTATATCCACTGAGGAAGCTAATATCTTATCCAAGCCTGCCACTAGAGTGGAGATTGATAAGGTTATAAAGTCAATCAATCCACATAAAACCCCAAGTCTTTATGGTTTTAATATTATTTTTTAATAAAAACTTAGCTTTTAACCATAACCATGGTTCATGATGTTGTCTTAGAGTTCTTCTGCCATAGGACATTGCTTAGGGAAATCAATAAAAACTTCATTACCTTGATACCAAAAGGAGGGAAACTAAATTACTTCTCTGATTATAGACTAATTGTTGCTTTAACTCAATTTATAAAATCATTTCCAAGATTATTGATAATAGATTGAAGAAAGTATTAATCAATCGTATTGTTAAAACAAAAGGAGCATATATTCCTAGTAGGTCAATAAGTGACAACATCCTATTAATGTAGGAGTTTATAAGAGGCCATCATAGAAGAAAAGAGGTTAGGGATTGTACTTTAAAGATTGACTTAAGGAAAGCCTATGATAATATTGATTGAAAATTTCTATTAAACATAATAAAGGCAATGGATTTTCTTGAAATCATTATATAATGGATAATTCAGTGCTTTGGAACTCCATCTTTCATTGTACTTATAAATGGACAGCCTTTAAGAAGTTTCAAAAGCAGCAAGGGAATAAGGTAAAGAGATCATATCTCTCCTTATCTATTTTCTCTTTTTATAGAGGTATTTAGCAGAACATTCAAGAGCGTGTAGAGAGAACTAAGTAGTTCAATTTCCACTCTGAATGTCGAAGGCTAGGCATAACAAATTTGGTAATTGCTAATGACTTGTTGCTATTATCTAGAGCTGACAAAGTTTATAAATCTATCTTAATGACTGCAATCATATGCTTTCTAGGATGTTTAGACTTAGTGAACTCATTTAAAAGCTTGTTCTACATTTCTAATAAAGCATCAAAATAAGAAGAAATGATAGTAGCTATTACAGGCTTCAGTATAAATGATTTGCAAATCACATATTTCGGAATTTCAATTTCTACTCCTAAGTGTATTTATGTAGATTACAAAACTCTTATTAACAAGGTACAAGCAATATCTTATGGCCAGAGTCTGAAGGTTTTTCCTTAATTGGTATAGCTCAATTAATTTCCACTATACTCAATGCAATTAGTCTACATTAGGCAATTCACATGACTTTTCTTAGGGATGTTAAGAAAACAATTGATAGTAATCTCAAGGAGTTTTTTTTCTAATTTGGGAATAGAATTTGAAGACACTCTACTCCTATTAGATAGTCTGATGTATACTCCTTGAAGATACATGGTGGTTTGAATATGATTCCTTTGAAAATTTGTAATTTGGTTATGCTTGTTAAAAGGTTATGGATGATCATTAAAGATAAGCAATCTTTATAGGTTAATAGATAAATGTTTATTATACTAAAGGAAGGAGCTTATGGAATATCAACATGCCTGATAATGCTTCTACTACAATAAAAATAATCTTTAAATTAAGAAGCAAATTTAGGTCGTATGTAACCAAAATATTGGCAAATTATGTTAATACATTCTTTTGAAATGATAGATGGTTGGCTACTAGAGCATATGAAGATATTGATGACTATGTGAAGACATTGATGAGCTTAACTCAATCAAACACATTATCAGAGAAGATCAATATGTTGCTTGTGCTTTTGCACACAAAGCTGAAATTTTGTCAAGAATTAAAGATTTTGGTTTGCATAATCAATTCAACAACATTAAGCTTAAGCAAAATAAGCTATTGGATATTGTCTAAACATAATAAATTTACCAATGTGTCTTGTAGAAGGATCTTTTAAGGGTAGGGAAACATAATACCATGGTATAAACTAGTTTAGTGCAAGTATATGCTTGCTAGAGCTTCAATTACCCTGTGGAGAACTATCAATAATAAATGGCCTATAATTGACAAATTAAACAAGTATATGACAATAGCAAATAAATGTCCATTATGCAAACAAGAGCAAGAAAGCATAACTCACCTATTCTTTAAATTTTTGTTTACTCATGTCTTTTTAGAAGGAATTATAAGAAGATGCTTATTAGAAAAGCCACAATAGGAATAGGATCAAATTGTGAATTGGTGCTGAAAATTATACATACACAATAAAGCAAAACAATGGAGCTTCTTTATTGCTTTATCATATTTAGTACAAGCTTAATGGGAAAAAAGAAACATGAGAATATTTAAGTGTAGTGAGAAACAACATCAAAGGCTATTATGAGAGACACTTAATGCAATCAACCTACATATTACCATATTTGGAGACAAAATGCAAATAGATTTTAATCTTATCATAATATGGAACTGATGTCTATTTTGTGTAGTTAGGAGTCTGATTCATAATGTAATGCTTTTTTATTTTTTATTTGGTCCCATTCAAAATGATAAGTTGGTTTATGTTTGTAAAACCTGAATATTGCCTTTTGTGGATTAATTTAATTCATAATTTTTCAAAATAATCATATAAACATTATTTAAACACAAGTAAAATATTCTTAAAATCATGCTAAAAAAACCTTATTAACACATATCAAATTCCCCCACACTTACGCATTCAAGTATCCTTAAGTAAATAAATATCATCAATTTTAGCTTAAATAGGTAGCAATTTAGATCATTAAATTGCTAGTCATTTAGTTACTTGTATGAAATAATTTGATAGGTCTTCAATCACTATGAAGAGTATGAGAGCGACAATTGGGAAGTAAGCGACAGGAGCGAGTGACTGATAAGGTGACTAGGAGTGATGAAACAAAACATAAGAGACTAGTGAGTAATAACTAGGAGCGAGCAACTAGTGAACGAAACACGAGTGACAAGTGAGCTAGAGATAACCAAGAGGGTAGTGAGAGTGGTAAGGTGAGCGAGAGCCATCATCGTGAATGGGGACACTACATGCCTACAGTAACTCCCTTGATCGACTTAGGATTTGACACCTCTGAATCATATTTACACCTCTGTAGAGGTTCATTGAATTTACAATATTGTAGAGGTAGTAAGAATGAGAACTTAAGTGGAGTATTGAAATTTGTTCATCCCTTGAATTATCAGAGAGGTTATTGGCTATCAAGCTCTAAAGCCTCTAGAAGACGGCAAAACTGAAGCCTTGAAACTTGTTCTTATCAAATAAAAAGACGACTTGTTCATCACTTTTTGGCTATCTTGTCCTTCCAACATTACACAAAACACTTAAGGAGATAAATCTATAGCACACCTTATTGGATATGAAGAAGTGAATCAATCTGGTTCGAGGAGATAAGAAGACTTTGTTACAATCCTTAAATGTCAACCTTATGGCAACTGTCTCTAGTGGCCAGCTGTCACCTCCACTGGCAGAAAAATGTTCCTTCTCGAACGCATTATAAAAATCTACCCACTATCTTGATCACGTTATTGTTAAGGATCCTACAACTTACAAGGGTAAGCCTTGTATTGAATTTACTTCTGAAGAAGTTGCAAACATGGCTGCCCCCTACACTATTTCTCTCGTTGGAAAATTTGGCAACTGATAATGGATAAACTATGAAAGTACATCATGGCAATAGGATTTAAGAGGACTATTCATATTGTTTTGTTAGATTACCATAACGTATTTCTACATTTTAATGTCAAGGAAGATCACACTCGCTTTTGGATGAAGGGTGTGTGGTCTTTTGAAGGATTCGCTATGTGAGTTTTCAAGTGGTCATCAAAATTTTCATTGATGGAGGAATCAAAAATAGCCCCAATTTGGATTAATCTTCCTTCACTAGCTCTAGATTTTTTTGCTAAAGGACCTCTCTTTTCAATCGAGAGAATTGTTGGAAATCCCCTAAAAATTGATGCTTCTATGATAACATTGGCAAGACCCGGGATAGCGAGGATTTATATTGAGTTGGATGTTTCGAAGGAATTGCCTCATCATTTCTAGTTAAATAACAGGAATGTGGGCTTTTGGCAAAATATTGAAAATGAAAATGTTTCAGGTTATTTTTTTCATTGCCGAAAGATTGGACACCCAAGGAGGGTGTTGAGGCTTATGAGGTTGCCAAAACAATCGATACGAGTAAAGAAGCTAACATAATGGAGTCGAAGAATTTGGTAGTCGTGGAAACATCAAACAAAAAATATGAAAACCATGAAGAAAATATGGAAAAATATACTCGTGACGATGGTATTACTATTGTTATTACGGCTGAACGTATTGATATAGGTACTGGAGTTTTGACAACTTTGGTGAGCTTTAGTACTACTGTGCTTATTCTCAACTCTGCTACACCAGCTATTATCAATGTCCAAAAGTTAAACATTGAAGTTGCTATGATCGAATACGTTGATGATGATTTCGATGAGCATGTTGTCTAAATAGAAAAACCAGTTATTGTATTGTCCGAATGTGAGAGAGTTGTCAATAAACTTCCTGCCATTATTGTTGTTAAAGGGATTATTGTCATGAAGAATAGATTTTCCTTATTAGATGATAAGGAGATTGAGGATCTTATTGAGAATAAAAAAAATATGGAGAATGAATTAGTCTTAAATCTTCCATCTAATGATACTGCGGAGCACATGGAGTTAGGTAGAGTTAAGGCATTGGATTTAGCACCTCCTTCTATTTCAACCGTAACAATCGTAATAATTAACTCAAAAATTGTTCACGATGAGGCTAACGAGGTACTCTCTCAATCTCTTCCTACTAAGCAATATGAGATAGGGGTACGTACAAGAGTCCAGCTTTGGGCGACTCAAAATTTTTCTTCTAATGCTCAATGATTATAATGCTTTTTTGGAATTTACGGGGATTAGCTAATAAATTAACTCTTTCGAAACTGAAGAAGTTGAAGTGCAGTCATAATATTCAAATGATGGCTATAGCTGAACCTATGATGGATTTATCTCGAATGGATGAAGCTAGAAAGAAATTAAATTTTAAACAGATGATGGCTAACACTTCAAATCAAATCAGTAGTTTACGTGTAGTTTATTATATGAGAATAATCAATAGATTACTTTACTGGCTTTACATATTTCCTTGAAAATACATACACATCTCTTTTGTTCATGCGACATGTTTAGTTCAAGAGAGGAGAGATTTGTGGATTTCTTTTGTTGATTCCTCTTACCTAAGGTTATTATGTGGAGATTTGAACTTATGCTTGTCTTTGAATGAGAAAATTAGAGGTTTATCTTTTCAAGTGACTGAAGCAGAAGAGTGTTAGTACTTTATAGCACAACATTCTTTGGTGGATGTTGGGTATATAGGCTACCATTCTACATGGAATAATAATCGGGATGGTCATCTTTGTATTTGGAAAAGGCTAGATAGGGCTTTAATAAACACAAAATGGATGTCAAATGTTACACTGACGGTGGAAAATTTGAGCCGAGTTTAATTTGACCACTCTCTATTACTGCTCTCAGTCTCGGAGAGTGAGAATTCTACAAGCCCAAAAGCATTTCACTTTCAAAACACTTGGTGCTTGTGAAGGGAATTCATGGCAATAATTAGAGAAAATTGAAATTTGCCTTGTTTAGTATGCCCATTTGTGAAATTTTAGAGTAAGTTGAAGAGACTTAGGTTGGTTCTCAAAAATTGGAATAGACAACTATGCGGTAATTTTCAGCAGAATGTTAGGATGGTTAAAGAGGAATTGTTAGTTAAGGAAAAACTACTAGAAGAAGAGGGCTCAAGAATTGCTAGGGAGGCTTACATCTAGCTCGGGCTCAATATAGATAGGCGCTATTGGAGGAAGAATGTTTTTTATGTTAAAAATTTAAGATTCGGTGGATGAAGAAGGGGGACTCAAATACAAAATTCTTTTATATAATTATAAAAGAATGAAGGGTTTGCTCAATGGTTCATCTAGTGCAAGGACACGATGGAGAATGAATTACTAATTCTCAGGGTATTTAGGTTAAGATGGTTTGTTATTTTAGCCACTTATTACAAGATGAGGGAAATGAAGAAGATGTTATGGACACCTTGGTGAATAGAGTGATTAAGCAGTATTATTAGATGTTGAGAATTAAGATTTACATAAATTGCCATTATCAGAAGAGATTTTAGTGGTGATAGGGGAGATGGATGGTGACAATGTAGTAGGCCTAGACAACTTCACTCGGAAGTTCTTTACTCATTGTTGAGAGGTAGTGGAAAGTGACTTAGTAGCTGCAATGCAAGAATTCTTTGTGGGAGGAGACCTTCCTAGAGCTTACACATTTACACTTTTAGTACTAATTTTGAAATTTGTAATGCATCTTTGTGTACAGAGTATAGGTCGATTAGTCTGTGCAACTTCTTTCAAAAGGTGATTTCTGAGTTGAACGTAAGCAGACTGTATTTGATACTGCCAGAAATTATATCTCCTCAACAAGCGGCTTTTTTACCCAGGAGATTAATCTCCAATAACATTGTTTTTGCTCAATAAATATGTTCAGATATAATAAAAAAGATAAAAGGTGGAAATGTATTGCTTAAGATAGATATGGCTAAGGCATACGACAGAATGTCTTGGTTTTTCCTTATTAAAGTGTTATGTCACTTTGGGTTTGAGGAGTAATTTACAAACTAGGTTTAGAGACTGATTTCAAATTGTTGATTTTCTGTATTGATAAATGGAGTGCCTTCAGGATATTTTCACTCATCACAAGGCCTGATAGGGTGACCCATTATCTCTAGCACTTTTTATTATCAGGGCTGAAGTTTTGACAAGAGTGCTAAATGCTCATCCACAAACAGCCACATATGCTATTCCTAGGGGTTACCCTAGGGTGACGCATCTCTCTTATATTAATGATGTATTGATTTTTATGAATAGAATGAGATCATCCCTCACAATAGTTAGGCAAGCATTGAGAGAATATGAAAGGTTTTTTAACTATCTAGTTAATGTTAATAAAAGTTATTTTTATGTGGGTAGATTCTCTCAGACAAGACAAAATTTTGATTGTGCATGTCACTGGGTTCTAACATCACCAGTTTCCTTAGATGCCCTATTTATTGGGGAAGAAAAAGGTTTGAGTTTTTTAATAGATTGGCAAGTAAAGTCACTCAAAAAATATCTCATTGGGAAAATAATTTGCTAGTAATGGTAGGAAGACTGACTCTACTTTGATCAGTTTTACAATCTCTTCCGTTGCATATCTTGACTACAACCCCCCGCGAAGATTTTGACTAAATTGGAAAAAATATTTTCATCTTTTATGTGGGGAGTAGGTGAAGAAGTGCCTAAGCATCATTGGATTGCATGGAAATCCCTATGTCGCCCAATTGAAGAAGATAGTATTGGCTTGATATGTTTGTATAACATATACTTGGCCTTTTCGACTAAAATGTGGTGTCAGTATCTATTGGGTAATTCTTTATGGGCATCCTTCTTAGTGGCTAAGTATAGAACTAGAGGTGATCTAGAGTCAATTCAGCCTAGACTGATGGACTCTTTTACTTGGAAAAGAATGTTAGATATTCGTGAGTAGATTTAGAATTGTACTGTTCACTTTGGTAATAAACTCATTTGGAAGGGCACCAACACTAGATGACTTCTAGCTATAACTGTGTTAGAGATGTGGGTATCACTTTTCATGTTATGTTTATCAAAAAACCCTGGACATTAACTTGCAAAGGCTAGGGATTTTTAGACCTTTGAGATGCAAATGTTGTCAAAATAGCTACGAAGAATCTCTGGATCACGTGTTCCTTCTTAGTGATTAGGCTACGCACCTTTTGAGGTTTTTATAGGAAAATCCCGGTGTGCCCATCACATGGACACGGTGCGGAAAACAAAAATTTTTGTCCCGGGACCTTC
>JANZXR010003596.1:0-17106 GCA_027575705.1 Erythroxylum echinodendron
ACATTAATTTGATAAATATTATTACATCAAAAGTATTTATCAAATATTTTTCCTTTTGTTACAGAAAGAATTTTTTTGAGATTCTCAATTTGACGAGATCATCTATAGAGTATGGGAGAGGCAAGCGCGTACACGTTATCGTGACTTTGTTGCTATGATATACAAGGCGGGTGTACGACCACCTTACATTTCTGAAGAAATATGGAGTCGTTGGCTATAGTATTGGACATCACCTGAGATCATGTCCGTTTCACAACATAATTCAGCCAACAGACGTGGAAGACCAGAGGAAGAGAGTCGTCCCTTACATGCCGGAGGAACTATTACCCACTATGAGCGTACAAAGAGACTTGTAAGTATCTACAATTTACAGTTATATTCTCATTTCTTTTCTTTACTATATTTTAATTGAATTTGATGTGTTAAAATTTGAAATGAAAATATATGTTTCTTGTTCACAATGATAATGTTATAAATGTCTTGTGTCATATATGGCTGTGTTTTTCAGTTTTTTTCTTTGTTCACAGGGGTAGATATCATAAAAATAGTCGAAACTCTACCAAAATTTTTATAAATTCTAATTCACTTATAATTAACATTTTATTCTTATGCAGGAAAAGTCTATGGGCATGAGACTTACACCCCCGTCAGTTATTTCTACACACTCGCACTAAGAAGCATGACGGTGTGACATTCGTCGACAGTCGTTGTAGAGCACTCAATGTATGTGAAATTTACGGTTTAATATTAATAATGCTTAATAATTCTCACTTACTATTATAAATATTGCTTTCTGATAGGACCAAATACAAGAAAGTATTAAACAACAGTTGATGAGACTGAAACTTATCTTCATGCAGTGGTGGTAGGGACCGTCATTGGAGGATATTCGGCTTAGGTTCATTTGCAAACAAATGTTATTCGCAATCCTCCACGTCCACCACCAATGAAGTGCAAAAGCTTCGGGGCACAGTGCAAACATTGGCGTCTCAGTTGCAACAATCGATGGGAACAGTTTCAACAGTCGATGCAATACATCGCTCAGCTCTTTCAGGAGGTAAATGAGTTGAAGGGTAAAGGTAGCATCTCATCGCATCAACCAGAGCATCCGCCGTCTCCAGATCAATAGTGTACTTTTGGTCATTTAATTTGTATTACAAATACTTATTATGTACAATGGAATATTTTTATTATCAATTAAGCTATTTTAACTTTTAATCATCAATCAAAAATTCTATTTAAGCAAATTAAATGTATACTATAAATTTATAACTGTTAAAATTATGCATTAACCATAATTTAAATATACTGACGATATATATTATATATTTTTAAAAACATTTTGTTGTTCATTTACTGACGGAAAAAATATCCGTCGGTAAAGTCATCTCCGTTTATTGATGATCTATTCTCAAATCTGTCGGTAATCACAGACGGAATAACTAATTCCCTCGCAATTTTTATCGATGGAATAACATATCAGTCAGTAACCTTTTAGCAAATTTACCGACGGTAAATTTCTTACCATTGGTACATATTCTGACGAAATATAACCAACTGTCGCTAAATTTTACCGACGGTCAACCACAGAATAAACCGTTGGTATTTTTACCAACGAAATTTTTTTCCCGTCAGTAATTATTAGCTACGGTCGTTTCTATGACGCCTTTTTCCTTCGATAATATATCTTACCGATGGAATATTTATATTTTCTTTCAGTAATTTCTGTCGCAAAATTACATTTTTCTTGTAGTGAAACAAAGAGATAAGCTTAACCATGCACACTAGGCGTCGATTTTACCTTCGAACTGATGTCAGGAAGTTAGTCTTCCATCTTCTCCATGAGTCTCTAAGAATTAGCTTCTGTCGCCTCCATTCTTGTTGAAAACCTAAGAGAAATGAAGAAAACCCAAATCTGTCTGCATTTTTCTGTCGTCACAAAACAGTCACTTTATAATGAAAAACTAGGTTAAAAATGGGATAAGTGGCAAGTCATGGGCATGACTTGGTGTGTCACGCCCATGACACCTAGTATCAAGCCCATGACACAATTGTCACAGGCATGACTTAGGTCTCACAACCATGACAAATTGCCAAGGTCGTAAGGCACATCTTATGGCCATGATTTTTTTCATTCTTCATTCTTTTGACATTTTCTTGTTTCATCTTCATTCCATTCCTTTACCTTCTTGTTCCATGAAGACAATAGAGTATGAATCTCGAGAAGATGACTCAACGAGTATGCTTTCGTCTCACTTTGGCTATTATGCTTCCGAATTGTACCTAAAAGAAAATATGAACTAAAGTTAGTGTCTTAAACATTATAAAGCATTAATCACTAAGTGTCATAGATTAAATATATCAACAATTAAGCGCATATCACAATTCTTCTAAAATTATGGCTATCAATTTGGAACTCAACTATTTGGTTCTTAAATAACTAGTGCACAAAACCATGCAATTTCTATCCAATTCACTACAATTTTTTTATAGTTACTGTTTAAATAACTGTATTCATAGTTGTTCCTCCGTATAGATGATCAAAAGAGAATTCCCTAATTTAAAATGACCAAGATTTAATGTTGAGTCCAAACCAAGGTGCATGATGTTGATAAGTAACATAGAACAAAAGATAATATAGAAACAGACATGGAAGGAAGGTGACGCAAAGAAGGAAGGCCATGCAAAAAAGCAATCTAACATAGATAACCAACACAAGACACAAGCATGGTCATATAGAGAAGTAACCATAATCGAAAGAAGTAACCATAATAGAAAGAAGACCATGACACAAAAGCAAAATAGCAATGCGACGCAAGAAAAGAAGCAGAACCTCAACGTGTAGAGAAGCAACAAGTAAAAAGGAGAAAAAATGCGAACAGAAGCAAAGAAGACGCAGAGAAAGGAGGTAGAGCTATAACACACACAGAAGCAACATGCAAAAAAGAGAAATTTTGTGAAATAGAAGTAGAGAATACACAGAGATAGTAGAAATGATGAATTGAAGATTTTGATCAAATGTTAGGCAATTTGATTAATAATATTAGGGTTAAAAAGATTAGTTAATATGGTTAATTAATCTAATGATTAATAATATTATGAAAACAAATCAAATAGATTTTATTAGACCTCATGCTAAATAAAATATCTATGTAACAATATGGTCGTACGAAAAAAACATTTCATATAAGAAATAGAGAGTTTAACTTTTTGTTAATTCAAGGGTCTTTTTGAATATTTGTTAGATATTAAAGTTATTTTTTAAGATAGGATCCTAATTAAATTTTGGTAAAAATCTTTAGGTTTTTTTTCCTTTTTACCTAAATTTTGGTAAACTTTGGTGAAATAAGGCTAAACCTAAACCTAAAAATAATAAATTTTACGAGGAAAGCAAGGCTCGTTTTGGCATCCAACAATGCCCCACCCAACCCCCGTGCCTTTTTCCATCCATCTAATGGAAGGTGTACATGTAGTTTACATAGACCTCAGTTGAGTGGGAGAAAAGTAGTAATTAGGACTGACTAACTCATTGGTGGCTCAAATTTTGGTTAATGGCTCTGTTTCCAAAGAACTATATGAAATGAATGATGTGATGGATCACCTGCTACGAGTGATTGCTTAGTTTTGTTTCTAAAGAAGTAGATGAAATGAATGATCTGATGGATCACTTGTTCCGAGTGATTGCTTAGTTTGGAAATAGTGGACTGCAGATTTAACTGGAACGAAATTAGAACTGAACCACACATCCGGCAGTGCAGAGCAGTGCCAGTGGTACCAATCTCAAGGCAATCCCAACTTTATATGAAACTTTGTTCATGATAAATTCTTTTTAGTGTTAAAATTTTTAAAATTTTAATTAAATAATTAATTTATATAATCTTAATAATCAGTTTAAAACGCTAATTTTGTTAATTTTTTACTAATTTAATTAACAGAATTATTTTTACCTACGATAGATAAATTTTTACGTGAAAAATCACTGGTTACTTAAGTTTACGTGGATTAAAATATTCAATTAATAACACAGACAAATTTTCCATAACTCATAACTCATATTACTCATAATTTATTTTATTTTAAAATACTATAAGTGAAGAAAATTGTAAGAACACCTCGGTCAATCTTGTTGGAAAAGATCAAATCTAAGTGCAGCGGAAATAATTTCAAAATTTTTTCATAGAATCAACTTTAACAAAATTAAATTAGAATCATAAAACAAGATATTGACATAATCATACTAACCTGTTTTGATTTCCTATTACAAATTTCCGATTCTTCAAAACTGTCAATTCCACGAGCTGTTCAATCGCCCGGCCTCTAATAGTATCCACAGATCTATTCAGAGAAAAACTCAAAACAAATTTTGAGAGGAAAAATTGTAAGAAGTGCTAACTTCCATTTTTCTAATTTTTTCCCTTTTATATGAAAAATCTTATTTTTCATATCCTTGGATTTTATTAAAATTACAATTAAAGTCAAAATTTAATTATAATTATTAATAAATCTTTATAAGATCAAATATCACATATTGACTCTTAAAGTTTCTAAAACTTCTCAATTAAGTCCAACTTAATTCAAATTTTATTTTTCTCCTTTATAGATCTTTTATGTGTGACCCATTAGGTTCTTAATATGTTGGCCATGATTATAAATTATAATTCTAATTCATAATTAGAATCAGATAAATTAAAACTCCTTTTAATTTATCTTTAATTTCCTAATTAAACAATTTATAATCACAGCTCATGATTGACATCTTGCAATATGTCATGACCATCCAAATATTAGGAATGTCAAAGTGGTTTGATTTAACCTGTCTATGCATGGCTATGACGTATAAATTAATCCTTTCGTCATCTAATGTTCTAATTAGATTTAGAGTATGGAATTCGTGTCTACTCTAAATAATCCAATCATATTTGTTCTTGCTAATGAGTAAATGATTTATAATTGATATTTGAAAACAACCTTTTCAAATTTCAATTTACTCTGGTCAAAGATTTCTAAAATCATTACTAATCAAGAACAGCAAAACATTTATCCTAATTACTTTAGGACAACGAATTCTTTATTGATTTACTTAACTATCTCCATATAGTTCATACTATATCCAATAACTACCGAACTAAACTACTCCAAGAGTAGAACATAAGTAGCATCAAAACATAGTAATTCCTACATGAAATAACTTTGGTAATCTCAAGTCTAAGGATCAGTTATACAACCATTATAATGAGATAATCCACAGACACACAAGTAATATTCCATTCGGGATTCTCATAATCGGGGTCAGTTCAATGAACTTACTCTCTAATAAGTACCCACACGTTTGTTTAAGTGTCTCCACACTTCAATCTATGAGTTCAATTATTTTCTTCCTAAGAAAGAAACAAACACGTGCTAGTCTAAACATTTCATCAATACCCCGTCTTGATAAAACTACGACTAGGAGCATCTTAGGAATAATATGAAAATACAATTTGAATCTCATAATTATAATCACATTTTAATTTATAATTGCATAACAATTATTCCAGAGATTTTATCTTTATGATTAATAATTAAATAATTAAAATACACAAAGATAAAGAATGCCTTTTTATTGATTAAAACAAATTTTATACAATTAAATGTACAACCAAAATTAGCTGCAAGGGCATAAACCAACAAATCTATGATAAGCAGCAACAAATCAAGCTTGGAAAGTGAAAATACATGGTCAAGATGCAGGAAACCATTCATATAAGGGAACAGAAAGTTATCAAAGAACTTTTTTCCAGGTTTAGGAGGTCTTATCATGAGGTTCAGCCCTGAAAACATCTTTCTCATCCCACCTGCTACGAGCCCTAACCTCAATCTCGAAGAGACGGCCACTCCTTCCAAAACTTTCTACCACCTTCTGCTGTCATTTGACACAGTCAATGGGCACTGCAAAAGAAAGAGGATTCACAAATCTAGAAATGGCAAGTAACTTAAGGCCAGAACGGAAAGAGAAGAAGGATGACAATTGCTGTAATTATGTCGCAACTTTATATTATTGAAAATCTAAAGATTATTTTCCTCCAAAAAAGGAAAATGAATTTGGACAACGGGTTCAATTTCATAAATGTTAATTTGTTGAGGAGAGGAGACACAGATGATTTGAGAATTTTAAAATAAAATAGGGTTATGAGTTATGGGTAGTAGTGTAACACGCAGCGATTACTTAGTTACGTACTCCGGATCGAACATGAAAGATCAATAAATGAAGAAATGTGAAAAGTACCTGATTTCAATTTCATAACTTCAAACAAGCTTTCCGAAGTAGAAACGTGCGTGAATTCACCATCATTTTCACTGAAATTGTTCATCGAAACGTGGTCACAGTCTTTCTACAATTTTCTCAAAATATAAGCTCTCTTCACGGATCAGAGAATCCTTATGCTTACGAATGATATGAGCAACTACAGAAAACTTTAATCTTTATATATAGCTTTTATATTGAGCTTTTCCATCACAGGCTTGATATAGGTCCGATCTACACTGATCGGGATCTATTTTCTACCCAGACTTTGACCTATTGATTTAAATAATTTATTCGACCACTTTATTATCTTTATCTGGATCAAATTATGTAGCTTAACTGATAAATTATTTGAAAAGACCAAAAATATAATTAATTATTGTCCAACTTTATGTGAAAAATAAAAAAATGTCCAACGAGTAGAATATGAGTATAGCTTTTGGGAATGAGTCAATAGTTGTGTATTTTCCATGTGAATACTTAGTTGACTATTAATTTTTCACATAAAAATTTATATACTATAGAAAAATAAATTTATTAGCTAATTAAGTAAAAAATAATAAAATTAGTCAAAATCACATAGAAATTTGTATACCATGAAAAAAATAATTTTATTAGCTAATTCAGGAAAATACTAATAAAATTAATATTTTGGCTGAGTTGTTCTAATTATTAAAAATTGACTACTCAATTAAAAAATTTAGTAGCTGAATTGAAAAAATTTCAAAACATTGTAATACTTTATAATATGTTATTCCCCAACTTTACACTTTTTATCCCACACCTTCTTATAAAATTTTAAACCAAATTTTGATACTTTATAGTTCAAAATCAAAAGCCTTCATGCCTACTCATTTATTCCAATTTTAAAGTGGAGATATGATGTAATTTAAAGATGAAGACGACTGCTATCTCAACATCGGTTGTTTTTTCAGTAAGGTGGATTTTTTTAAAGGACGAATTGTTGTTTTTTTATTTTATTTCCCAACAACGAGTTTATTTATATTATTATTTGATTATTTTCAAAAAAAATCGAAATCGTAATGATATATGACAGTGCATAAAAGAAAAAAATAGGTTAATTTTGATATAAGTTTCTAGCTTTATTATTCTTGTTTGTTTTAATTTACTTCACTAATTAGGATTAGTTTGAGTATGACTAGTTGGGTTGGAAACACTCTAGGCTTGGGGCCATAACTCAAGTGTTAGCACCTAAGATAACACTCTTCAAAATATCAATATCCTAATTCATGATAAAAATAGGGAGAATTGAAGGGATTTCTTAAACTAAAGGTGATTTGAAATAATTATCAAATTATGAAATTAAAAAATGTATTTTTTAATTTTTGAATGGAAAACAAATTCATTAAACAGAATCAACAGTTAACAAATTGGCCACATACACTGGAGGACCATCCTCCCAGACTACAGCTTTTGACATGGAAACAACTGCCTGTGCAATAACATGGGCACATTGGTTCGCAGAACGCTTTACAAAAGATATGCTCAATTGGCCTAATGAACAGATAAGAGAAATACAATAAAAAATAATCAATCCTAAATTAGACATTAAGACAGAATTTGAACCATTAATCATCTAGACCACATTTTTCTCATCAGATTCAACCTGTACATGACAAAAAGCCTTCCTCTTCAACCACGACAGTACCTCCCTTATGGCTAGAGCTTCAGTGACCTCTGAAGAAAAAGTCCCTTCCAATCTGCTCGCACCAGCAGTCCGAAAACCTTCAGAACTATCACGCATCATCCAACCAACACCCGAACAGACTAAATTCATCCTTACTGCTGCATCTACATTTAATTTCAAAAATCAATTTGGAGGACAAGTCCACACCCTAGCTACATCAGTTCGTGCTAAAAGAGGAGCACCCACAACCTGCTTAATGTTCTTGGCTTGTTCAAACAACAACAACATAGCATCCAATTTATCCATCAACTTCTGTAGCAACGGAACACGACCTTCCCATAAGGATTGATTCTGAGCATACCACAGCCCCTAACAAAATAAAGCTGTCTTTAGGTGTTTATCCTTAGGCCCTGTTTGGTTCTTTTTTTTTGTTTTTTGTTGTAGTTTTTATAAAAAATAAACCATTCATTAAAACATGTTTGGACGAGTGTTGTTGTCATTTCTAGTTTCTAAAAATAAAAAAACCACAATAGGTTTACAAAAACGTAAAAAGGGCGTTTCGTTAAGATTTTAAAATAAGTTTTCTTTTATTCCAAAATTGTTTCGGTGCCGATTCTTCTTCATTTTCAGGCTTTGTTACGATTTTTCTTTTTCTGGTCCAGGTTCTCTGTTTTTCTATTTCTATGATTTCTGCTTTTGTATATCTCCACTACTGCATTACCTGTGCTTGCTTTCATATCTCTTTTACTTTTTTTCTGCGAGTATTAAACGTGAAGGCCACACACATAAACACTAGTTTCGTCAACCTCAAACCAGAGAACTCATTTTCATGTCTTCCATCTTCTTCTTCATTCTTTCTCTTTGTACTGGCTTTGCCTCTCGTTTTTCCTCTCTCTAGTAAGGCCTTGCAAAAACCTAAGGAAAGTTCAGGAACAAACCGAAACCACCATAATGGAGTTTACCCAAGATGATTTCGATCGGCTCTTGATGTTTGAGCAAACTTGTAAAACTGCCGAAGTTACCTACGCCGAGGACCCTCTCGATGCCGATAATCTGACTAAGTGTGGTGGTGCATTGTTCGAATTATCGCAGTTTCAAACTATTGCAGAGGCAAAGAAAATGATAAATGATGCGATTTTGAAGTTGGAGGAAGCTTTGCTGATAAATCCCACCAAGACCGAGGCATTGTGGATCTTAGGAAACTCTCACACTTCTTTTGCATTTATGACTCCAGCCGTTGACGAGGCAAAAGGTCATTTTGATAAGGCAGCGGAGTATTTCTAGCAAGCAGTGAATGGGGATCCAACCAATGAGCTTTATCACAAATTTAAAAAAAGAAGAGGAATTATCCCATCATATTTATGCATGTACAGTAATGACATATTTCGAGTGAATAGAAACATGATGATAAAATCAAAAATATTTTTATTTTTAATTTTTTATTACAAATCTCAACTAAACAGGTTTTTGTTTTTCAGTTTTTATATTACAAATTTCAATCAAATAGGTTTTATTTTTTTTAAAGAAAAAATAGAAACAAAAAACAAGAAACAGAAATTAAAAACAAAAAAACCAAACGACACCTTAGTATTCAAAGAAAACAACAAAGCAAGTAATGCTTTGAAAGTAAAAACATTTATAGTAGGTAAAACAAATCCCAAAGAACTCTACCCTCTCTTCGCATAAACATAGCCCCAAAAAACATGCAAAAAATCCTCCCCAAGACCCCCACAAATAGGACATATATCTTCACAGTTCACCCTCTTCACTATCAAAGCTGCACAAGTAGGGAAACAATTAGAGAGAGCCCTTCATAACATATTCTTAACTTTTGGCAAAACTTGAAGACTCCAAACCTGATTCCATAATCCATCACCATAATTAGCATCAACCTCATCAACCCCCAAGCATAGCTGAATACTTTGTTTAGCACTTAGAGTTGTACTGGTGCTAAAAAACAATGAAGATTTCGAAGAATTTACAAAATGTCCCGATGCTTTCTCATACACCCTCAAAACATCACGCAACACTCCAGCTTCAGCTTCTGTAGCTCGAAAGAAAAAGTAAGAGTCATCAGCAAAAAACAATTCTGATACCTCAAGAGCCCCCCAACCGCCCTACAACCATGGAACAATCCTTGTCGAAGGAGCTTTGATAGTAGACCCACAAGCCCTTCA
The DNA here is from genome assembly GCA_027575705.1 of Erythroxylum echinodendron. Taxonomy (NCBI): domain Eukaryota; kingdom Viridiplantae; phylum Streptophyta; class Magnoliopsida; order Malpighiales; family Erythroxylaceae; genus Erythroxylum; species Erythroxylum echinodendron. Next base: position 10,109 of record JANZXR010003596.1, read on the forward strand.
AACCCTAAAATAAAAAGAAACATCAACAGCGGATCCCCTTACCGAATACCTCATTGTGGAATCACCGACCCTAATAAATCCAACTCTCTTTGGGTGAAATATCACACAGATACAACCCCCATTATTACCATATTTACCCACCTCTCCTGAAAACCAAGATGTAGCATTATCCCCCACAAGTAACTCCATTCCAATCGGTCATACGCCTTGCTCATGTCAGCCTTTAAAGCAGCAATCCCCATACTACTTTGAGACTTCCTTCGCTTATGATGTAACTCCTCTGTTGCCACAATAACATTGTCTGTAATCAATCTATTTTTAACAAGCACACTCTGAAATTCAGAGAAAATATTTGGCATGATCTTACGTAACCGATGAGTGAGAATTTTGCTTGAATTTTGACCACGACATTACAAAGGGATATGGGTCGAAGATCAGTCACCTTCGTGGGGTTTGCAGCCTTCGACAATAACACCAGCACTGTATCATTCATCCCTTTAGGCAAAGAACAATTATTCAACCAACTTAGCACAGCCCGTGTAATATCCTCACCAATAATATGCCATGAAAATTGGCAAAAAGCAGGATTTAATCTATCAAGCCTGGGTGCCTTGTATAATGAAACAAGGTTTTAAATATTATTCTCAGCAACCCTGAAAATTACATCATGGCATATATATATATATACAATCAGGGCTACAATCAAGGCTAGAACTAATTCTATGAAAGATATTATGCTAAAATAATATATACATAATTAAGGGCTGTGATTGAGAGTAACGACGGGATTTTATTAGGTAGAAAAATTAAGGGTGGATCTTTGATTTGGCTTGATTGAGGGAGAAGTATCTCCAACACCTTGTCCGGATGCATATCAAACACTGCACACTTAACTTCTTCTATTGTAAAATTCACAAACAATTGATTATTGTGTTCCTCTTAAACACATGGATGTATTGAGTCCTTAATCTCACCCAAATTAGTCACGATGAAGTAAATAAACCTCCAAAATAATTTTCAATGAGACCCCCCAATCTTGAATTTCAATTACACTACTGCCCTGCTGAATTTTGTAGTTTTGTAATTCTATTCTTCCTTAAGTAGTTTTTTTAATTTCATCAAGTAAGGACTTAATAACCTCCACGGAATCGGAAAAATGCAGCAACTAGATGTAAAACCTAATGAAAAATATCTTACCGTCACAAGGATTAATTAAAAGGGAACATCAATCACGTGCAGGTAGTGGTAGGTCGTAAACGTGCTTGCTAGTGATCTGTCAGTTTGTACCAAGGTATCTGACATCTTTAGATCAAATGTCACACCATAATTAATAAATGAGATGAGACAGAAAGAAGCATGTGGGTGGAAGGACATGGTCAAAATGTTACGAATTTATACATGGGCAGATCGATGTGTTTCCAATCTACATATCATCAGAGACTTTGGTCTCGTCACTTCCTATTTCATTTGCATTTCATTGTACCTGAAACAGAACGGTGCACAAGTTCTTATGTCCCATGTTAAACCATTTCTTTATGCTAAGAGTACAAGGACAAGTGATGATACATGCTTTGTACATAAAAAGAAACTAAGTTGAATTGGTCAATTATTGGTGCTAACTCCTAATTAACTAAAGATGTTTTAGACGAGGACCTTCAATGATACCGATGGCAGCCCTACAAGACAATATATATATATTAAGATCATCAATTATAAGTAACTATTTTTTTATTTTTATAAAGAAATTATTTTTATAACTTGAAACTTTAATTTTATCAATCTTAGTTTGGATAACAAATCAAAATATCTAGATAATTAATTTAGGTGAGCTGCCCAAGTGCATAAGATCATATATATATTTTTAATCTTGAAAATTAGAATCGAAATCCTGAAACGTAACATAGAATTTTTTCTTTTACAAAATCCTACTTGAACATGGAGAATCTGATCTTTGGTTTATAAGTTTAATTGACGTTGATAATATCTAATGCTTGAACATGAAAATTTATACTCATGAAACGAGGCCAAGGTACAAAAAACTACACGATAAATAATATCCATTTTTACCAATCTTAAAATGAAAGCTTTAACATTTATCAAGCAAAAGATTGTGACAAGGATTGTAGGAAGGACACTGGATTTTATTGTCAGTACTGGATAAAAAAAAACCGGCAACCCTATTTCACTGCTTTAATCTGAAGTGAAAAATGAAATAAGAAAATGGGTTAATCAAGCTTTACAAAATTACAAAACTTAATTATTAAAGAAAAGAAAGGGGCAGAGTATACAGGTGAAAATTGGCATACCATCCAAGACCAAACGAAAGCTCGCTGTGTGCAGTTGAACATTTTTTGGGCTCTTGACTTGGAGATCTGTAAGCTTCGATGACAATTAATATTTTAATTGTACGAAAGTGATTAGTCCCATGCAAGAAACTATGGAGTTTCTAATATTTGACTAACAAATCATTCCAGTTGCCCAACGCTGAGAAAATTGGGACATCCTCAGCTTTATATTTTAATGCAGTCCTTACTAAAACAGTAAAAATCAACGCTGTCATCATCCTTTTGCTCGGGTACGATTTACATTATTGGCAGCTTTACTAGCTTTCTTTAGCTACTGTTCACGAACCATATATCAAGTTACACCACCCCATGGGCCAGATATGAAGCATTTAAGAGTTTAATTTCACGACCTAATTAAACTTACCTTTTGATAGTCCCCGACACACTTACCTCTGTTTTACTCTGTTTTGAGTTTTCTGTCGAAAACATGGGTTGGATTGGTTGAACTTTTTTTGACGCATTTTTGACATGCTATGGACGTGAGAGTCTTGTCCTTGTGCTCCATGGAGCATGAAACGTTGTCCAGACCATGAAGGAGGAGGAGAGACGACGGCCGTACATGAGGCTTCAGACGTTGCATTTTTTGGAGCATTGCATGGTCGACCTTGCGACATCTCGCGCGCGTCGCCTGGTCGTCCTCCACTGGTGTGGAGCGTCTGGGCTCCATCTACTCCAGCCGGGTCACACCCGACCCGGCTGAAGTTTGAAGACGACTCTGCGCACTTTTTTTTGGTTAATTAGGACATAACCCATTATATTATGATTTTAATTATAAAATCATTTTGGGTATTAAAAAATTAATATTTTGTGACAATATAATGGGTATGTCTTATGTTGTTTTTTTTTAAATTATGACGTGCATTTTATAATTATTTATTGTTTTCACAATTGAAATAATTTGTGTACTATTTTTGTACGTATAAATTGGTGATTTTTATACATGCAAAATTAATTTAAATAATTTGTGCATGATTTTTGTATGTATAATTTTGTGCTTATTATACATGTAAAATTAATTTACATAAGTTGTGAATTATTATGTGATTATTTGCATTATTTATTACTTGATGCAAATATGTAGGCTTTAATTTCGAGCTTAAAATAATGTTAGTGATCATATGATTTTAATTATTTGGGAGTAGCCATAGCATCTCAAATTAATTATAATTATATATTGAGTTTTAAGATCACATTAATACATTAATTGTAATTAATCATACGTGATATGATAAAATCTACCCGCGGGAATTTTATTATATTTATATGATTATTTAGGATAAAATATCGGATTATATTTCTTAATTTACCCACAAGAATTAAGAAAAGGAACATAATTTAATAGTTTTATCATAACGTTTCGGATGAATCTAATTGAGTAACACTTTAGCCCACAGGCAAGTCTTATGTTACTAGATTCAGCTATTAAATTCATGATTTATATTGGTAAATCATGAATTATTATGGTCTCAAAAGAGCACGAGTGTATATTTTTATTTCTCAATTTGCAGTTACTCAAACAATTAATATCTTTGATCTTAAGTATGATATTTCCGAATAGAGAGGTGACAACTATAAGGTTTAGAAGGAGAGAATTCTACTTCATTTAGGCTGGATGGATATAGACTATGCTATTAGGAAGAACAAACCACTGAGTATGACTGAGACCAGCACTCCAGAAGCTATTGCTCTTTATGAAAGGTGGGAGAGATCTAATCGTCTCTTCGTGACGTTCATAAATACCAAAATATCTGCTGGCATTCGTAGTTCTGTTAAACAACATAGTAATGTGAAAGATCTATTAAAGGCCATTGATGAACAATTCACTACATTCGATAAGGCACTTTCCAGCACTTTAATTATTTAGTTATCATCCTTAAGGCTCACTGGAATAAAGGGCATACGTGATCATTTCATGCGTATGAGGGACACAACTGCTCAGCTGAAAGCGCTGGATGTTATAATATCGGAATCTTTCCTGGTGCATTACATTCTGTGCACTCTGCCTCAACAATACGACCATTTCAAAATCCCCTATAACACACATAAGGACAAGTAGTCGATCAACGAACTGTTGACCATGTGTGTGCAAGAGGAGGAGAGGTTATTGATGGAAGATGGTGAAAGGGTCAATTTGACCGTTTCAGGAAAGAAAAGGCAAGTCGATGCCAAGAACAAAAGAAAAGGAAAAATTACTCCACAATTTGATATAAAGAAGCTGTCAAAGTGTTTTTTCTGCAAGAAGAGGAGACACATGAAGAAAGATTGTGCTAAATTGAAAGACTTGCTCGAGAAGAAGGGTACTCAAATTTCATTTGTTTGTTATGTGTCTAATATGGTTAATGTTAATCATAATACATGGTGGATTGATTCTGGTTCTACAATCCATGTTTCGAATATTTTACAGGGTATGCAAAACCTAAGGAAGTCGGTGAGAAGTGAACAAGTCATCTATTTAGGTAATAAGACAAGTTCACATGTGGAAGCCATCGGCACTTGCAGTTTGGTTTTGAGCAGTGGTTTTGTTTTGTGCTTGGAAAAAGATCTTTTATGTTTCAAATTTCTCTAAAAATTTGATTTCTGTATCAAGACTTGTACAATTTGATTTTTCCTTTAACTTTTCATATTCTAGTTTCAGTTTATGTATTGAATCTAAAGTTATTAGTTGTGGTACATTATCTGATGGTCTTTATTCCCTTCAGTTACAACATAATGATGCCTATTATTCGATGCATATCACTGCTGGATTGAAACGATGTGTTGTGAATGAAGAATCCTCTATATTGTGGCACTGTAGATTAGGACACATCTCTATTGAGAGAATTAAGAGATTAGTAAATGAAGGGGTGCTTAGTACTTTAGATTTTGCTGACTTTGAGACTTGCATGGATTGTATTAAGGGTAAACAAACTAACAAGTCTAAAAGGGGTGCGAAGAGGAGTGCAAACCTATTAGAAATCATACATACAGATATTTGTTGTCCAGATATAGATGTAAATAGTCTGAAATACTTTATCACCTTCATAGACAACTATTCGCGATATATGTATCTCTACTTACTTCGTTCTACGGAAGAAGCTTTGGATGCCTTTAAAATGTTTAAGGTTGAAGTGGAAAATCAATGTAAAAAGCTGATTAAAATCATGAGGTCAGATAGAGGTGGAGAGTACTATAGTAGATACAGTAAAAGTGAACAAGCACCTGGTTCTTTTACGAAGTTTCTTCAGGAACATGAGATTATTACCCAATACACCATGCCTGGTTCTCCGGATCAGAATGGTGTGACAGAAAGAAGCAACCGAACCTTAATGGACATGGTGAGAAGTATGAGGAGTAACACAAAATTTTCTCAATTCCTGTGGGCAGAAGCTCTAAAGATGGCTATCTCGAAGACCACTTTTGAGTTATTTAAGGGTTGAAAATTGAGTCTGAGGCATATACCTGTTTGGGGATGCCCGTCTGAAGTGAGAATTTACAACCCACAAGAGAAGAAGCTAGACCCAAGGAACATTAGTGGGTATTTCATTGGATATGCTGAAAGGTTTAAGGGGTATAGATTCTATTATCCATCCTACAACACTAGAATTGTGGAATCAAGAAATGCAAAATTTCTTGAGAATAAGTTGATCAGTGGGAGTGGTCATTTTCTAGAGATATTTTCTGAATGCGGCCATTATGAAGCTCAACCCTCTGGTTCACGTGATAGATTGATTGCCATTCACATCCCTCAAGGTCAAACGGGTGTGGGATAACCAGTTATTGAAGTTCCACAAGCTTTTACCATTAATCCAGTAGATCAAGTTGTAAATGAGGAACAACCAGAAATTGTTGAGCAACCAGTGGAATAACAGGTTGAGCAACAAGTTCCTCGTGAGGATGATAATACAACATTAAGGAGATCCACTAAGGTTAGAAGGTCAACAATACCTAGTGATTACATAGTCTATCTACAAGAGTCAGATTACAATGTTGGAGTCGAAAATGATCCTGAAATATTTTCGCAAGCCATGAGTTCTAAGGAATCGGACTTGTGGTACAATGCTATGAAGGATGAGATGGATTCTATGGCATCTAATCAAGTCTCGGATCTCATTGAGTTACCAAATGGTGTGAAAACCATTAGATGTATATGGGTATTTAAGACAAAGAAAGACTCACGAGGCAACATTAAGAGACATAAAGCAAGACTTGTTGTCAAAGGGTTCACTCAAAAGGAAGGAATCAACTACACGGAGACATTTTCTCTTGTATCTAAGAAAAATTCTCTTTATGTAATCATGACATTCGTAGCTCATTTGATCTTGTGTTACATCAAGTGGATGTGAAAATGGCGTTCCTTATTGGTGAACTAGAGGAAGAGGTTTACATAAAACAACCTGAAGGATTCTACTCTAGCGATGGTGAGCATTTAGTCTGTAAGCTTAATAAATCCATATATGGGTTAAAATAAGCCTCCCGATAGTGGTATTTAAAATTTCATGAGGTTATCACTTCATTCGGTTTTGAAGAGAATATAACGGACCAGTGTTTATACCAGAAGGTCAGTGGGAGTAAGACTTGTTTTCATGTGTTATACGTCGATGACATTTTGCTTGCGACTAATGATAAGGGTTTGCTATATGAGGTGAAACAATTTCTCTCAAAGAATTTTGATAT
>JANZXR010003646.1:0-17101 GCA_027575705.1 Erythroxylum echinodendron
CATTCAACAAGGTTTTAAGAAATGGAGTTCATTGATTAAAACCCTGGACTTAAAGAGTTCTTTAAGGTTTATCATTCAAAAACTTAGTGAATTTCACTCCCAAAAGATTTGTTTTGAACCATGAAAACCAAAGCTCTTTTTCAAGAGGATTTTATCACATTTGATCATTGTTTGAGTTTTCACTTTTCATTTCCCAAAAATCAAAAAACACCCTTTTTATACACTTTTCTTTTATTTAGTTCAATTCATTTAATTTAATCAAAACAATCCAAAACCCCACTCTTAACTAATTTAGTTTGCATTTTATGACAATTAGGCTAGCTTAGATCATTTGCTCTAGGTTCCGATTAAGTGAGACGACCCGGGGTTGCACTCTATATTGCAATCCTTGGAATTAAATTTTTGATTCGGTTTCCAAGGGAGTGATCCAAAGAATCAACCACACATCGACCATAAAGAAAGGAAGCAATGTTATGTCCTGAAATCAGGGGAATTAAAAGGAAAAATTAGAAGAGAAATGAAGGTGTTAATGAAGTTGAACATGTATAGAAAGTGGCGATGAATATGTATATGTATGTGTTCTATTTTTGGTGTTAATGATCAATCATAGAATATGATTTGTTTGTGATTGATATTGAGCTGAAAGGAAAGTAGTAATGAAGAGCAAATAATGAGGACATGAGCTAGAATTGATAGACTAAGAAAAAGAGATGAAATAGGATGAAAATGAAGTTAAATGTGTACTGCAATATGTAGATGGAGTGTTTTTATTGAACATGCTTCTGTATTTTGGCCATATATTGATATGTAGATATTAAAATGGGATGATTTTTAATTTAAATTAAGCTAAGGACATATGGATACAATTTTCATGAAGAAATGGAATTTGATTTCTATCCTTAAGGGTCTTGAAATTTGGCTTGAAATTGAGAACTGTGTTCTATCATGGTATGAGAATAGTCTATAGTATTTTAGATATAACTTGCAGAATAATGAACCAAACTGCATGCATTTGATGTCATTAGAAACTTAAGACATATAGGAACATTTGTTTAGAAGAAGGTGTTGCTTAAACATCTCATTTTCTAGGTCATAATGGTCATACAAACCTGACCTGAAAACATAGTTGGAAAAGTTGGAAAATGGGAATGCCTAACGAAGGCAGAAAGTTTCTACCAACAAATCACCACCATCATGGGAATTGGCTAAACATCCAATATGCTTCTTTTATTTGTGGATTGCAACATCAAATGATTAGGCACTTCCCTATGATGCTTCTAGGCTTAAACGAAGCTTGAATTGAACTTATAATGATGCTTGAATAAGTGATTAAATGAGTGACATGTTTAGGGTGATGATTTAGGTTATAATGTAAGAATGGATTATTAAATATTAAGTGTTCAAATCTGGAATTTTGGGATGTTATGAGAATAAAGGTGAATCTATGATGGCTAATGTGATTCCATTAAGATGAATGATGAGTATTAAGTAAAGATGAATGATAAATGGGATACTTTGTGATCTTAGGAAGCTAAAGTAACCTTAGTGAATGATTGAATTATGGTATTAGAATGGCCAAGTTATTTGAGCTATAAACCTAAATGTATGCTTGACATACATAAATGATGTTGTTAATGATCAAATGATGTGAATTAAGGATAAATACCTAGAATAGTCAATTTGAGCATGCATTATACATTACACATACACATATGTGAACAATTAAATGTTTATGTGATTGTGCAATTAATAATGTGTGTGTAATATGTGTATTACATGATGTTGATATACAGGATAGAATGTTCGCATCCAGACGTTTCCAGATCATGGTAGCAAATGCTAATCTGGAGCGTTTGTGAGTAACCTAGATGGTCTCACATGTTCAATTGTTGTTTTAATTTTTGTTTTGAATTGTTATGTGATATGAATGCTTTTATTCCAGACATTGAGTGTTCGAGGTGTCTGATGTATGAAAAACTCATTAGAAGTGCTCATTGTATGCGAATTTAACTGAATAAGTGATTCTCAACTTAAATGTTGAATGTCGGACCAAGGTCTGATGATAAATGTCGATGAGAATGTGAACGTGAATGTGAAAGTGTAAAAATGAGCACAATTGATTGACTAAAAACATGTGATGCATTTCATTACATAAATGTATGATAATATAAAGGCTGTTGTAACCGGAGGAGCCATCAAAAAAGAGCTTAAAGCTTCGAAAGTGAAAAGGAGCTTAAAGCTCAGACTATGGTAAGAGCCTTTGGCTTACTATGAGCTCAAACTGTGGTAAGAACCTCTAGCTCACTATGTAAAATGACCCTTGTATCTCCAATGGATAGGGACATTTATTAATGAGCTTGATATCCACAATAGATACGAGACAGTTATAGGCACTTGGCCACAACAATAACAATTGAAAGTGAGTCTCATAAACATTGCATATATAATTGATATGTATATTTAAATGATTGAAATACACTGTTTGAATTGTTTAAATAGGAAATATGAAATAAATGAATAAAGTGTTAATTGATGCTACATGATGAATTAATGAAGTGACGTGAATTATGTGATTACATGAACTGTATGTGTTATGTGTTATGAGTGAGCCATCGATGATGGGTAGCTCACTGAGTTCGCAAAACTCAACAAAATTGCAACTTTTTTAAGGCATAGAGGAGATACCTAGTTAGATAAACTAGAAATATAGCCGCTGAAGTCGAATAAGAGATAGAGGTCAGGATCAGTTGCATCTGCATAAGTCTTAAGTAATTTTTGTATACGTATTTGAACTGTATTCCACATTTATTGTACAGTGTTTATGTGAATTGTAAATTGTAATGACATTCATAACTGTGTATATTTTAAATGTAACGTGCTAAAGCGAGCTTCAGTTGCAATAACAATGTGTTGTTGCTTGAATAACATTTATTATGAAATTGTAATGACATTTTTAATGCATGTATTGCGTAAAACAATGTATTGAGTTTGAATGACTGTCCTAGCTTGCCACCCTCGTGGGGTATATTTTTGAATACCATCAATGTGTTCAGGTATATGCTCCATAAGAGTGTGTGCTACATAGTTGGTATCAGAGCCCAGGTTTAGTGTCTTATATATGCGTTTTTTTGAATATGTGTTAAGTTACATACATTTTAGACATGTCATAACATACAGTGACAACTGATCCCCAGTCTGAGTCACATATACATGAGTCACACGCATGAGCATTCGTTAAGAATTGAGTTGTTAGATGTAATGAGAAGAATGGTGATCTATCAGAATGTGAGAAAAATGAAAGGTCGTGGATAATTAGAAATGAGAAATAATATCCGGTTTGATATATTAGATAAGGATTCAATGCATTTGTAATTGGGGATGTGTCATTGAATATGCCATAAATATTTTACTGTGATGGTATATCTTTGAATGTGATATAGATGTGAATACATTGTCATAGATTGATTAAGGAAAATAGAGATACAAGTGGAAATGATGTGATTTAAAGTGTATAAGCAAAGTAAGCAAAGTTGAATGAAAAAAAAATTTTCTATGATCTTGAGTGGTTGAACGTGGAATTGAAATAGTTGATTGATTGAAATAATAAGAGTTAGGATTCTGTATAAGAATATGTCTGTGGAATTGAGATTAGAAATTTATAATGGTTATGGCTCTATAATTTAGAATTGGTTGAGAAGATACATATGTAAGATGAAAGAAATGATAATTGGAAGATGAGATAAATGATAACGATATATATAGAAGTTCTCAAGGATAAGTTGGCTAGTTATTACGAGTACATACTTGATAATGTGGTTACACTGGTGAATAATGTTATTAAGCACATATGTAATATTTACTTGGAGTTGATATAGGAGGTCACCTATGATTTATTAAATGTTCTTAAGTTTTATTCCCTATAGTTAAACTTAAGAGATGAATTAGAATAGGACATGAAAGTGTTTATAATGACCAATTGAGGATAGATTGAAGGTGTAAATGATGTTGCCATGTGTGATGAATTCGAGAAAAAAGGAGGGAAAAAGAAGCAAGGCATGATTGTGGTGTAGTCCCTACGATCGTGGCCAGGATAAATTGGTTTTGTCACGATCGTAGGAAGGTCCATAATGGTCGTGGACAGGAAAAAAAGGATAAATGCTATCCAGAATCAATTGAAATTAAAGTACCCTTAGCATAAGTTATTAATTACTGAATTGTTAGAAATACATTTCTAGATAAGATGTGATGATCTTAATGGAACATACCAAAGTGTAAGAGTAAAAGAATATGTTTACTATTTCACTGAGTTTTATTATAAGGAATATTCTGTTCATTTAAAATATGATAAAATTTGATTTTTATTGAGATATTATGAACAGTTGGAATTGATCTTATTGAGGTATTATAAATGGTTGAAAAGCAATAATGAATATAGTTGATTGATAAAGAGTATGTAAAGAGTACAGATGATTGAGGAGAGAAATATCCTTTTGATAGAGACTTTCATTGAATGATATCATGTAAGTTAGTTGCTCTATTCTTAGAAATGAATGAATATTAAATGAATTAGAAGTGAATATTGGAGTCCCATTTCTAACTTAGACTTAAACGTAAGAAGTTGAATATTCTATAGAGAATGTATGTATTTTGTTTGATCTAAAGTAGCCTAACTATGTTATTAGGTTCATGAATTGGAGATAATGTTATTGCTATTGTTATTGCTACTACCAAAGGAACTTAGGTCCACAATGTGCTCTATATTTGTATATTCATAAGATACAAGTTAGATTTTGACAGTTATGTTCAGAAAAAAAATTGAGACTTGTAAATGAATTGAAATTTGTGGAGAAATTAGTCAGAATGATTTGAAATTAGAATAAGTTAATAGAAATATAAGGAAATCTAATGAATGGAGAAAATCATTTGAGAAAAGAAGTCAATCGGGAGACTGAGAAAAACTTGAGATAACATTATCCCTATTGAAGAACTAGTTATGGGCATATAGAGTTATTTTTGATATCTATTTGGTTTGACAAATGCCTCGACAGTATACATGGCATTAATAAATAAAGTTTTTCAACATTACTTGGATCAATTAGTGACTGTGATCATGGGTGATATTTTGAGTGTATTCGAAAAGATGAAAGGAACATTTTGAACACTTGAGGTTAGCCTTACTTATCATAAAGGAAAAACAATTATATGTCAAGTTAAGTAATATGTTGGGTTATATAGTATCTGAACATGGCATATTGGTAGACCCAAAGAAAGTAGAGGTAATGATGAAATGAGAAACTTCTGAAGAAAAATGTGTCATTCAGATGGACTAATGAATGTAAAAAGAATTTTTGAGGAATTAAAAAACACCAATTAATTATAACATCGATGTTAGCTATTCTAATTGGATCTAAAAATTTTGTAGTACATAATGATGTTTCACACCGGAGATTAGGATGTAATCTGATGCAGTAAAATAAAGTGATTTTATATGCATCGAGACAATTAAAGTCTTATGTATTAAATTATTCGATAAATGATTTTAAATGTGTTATAATAATAATCGTTTTGAAATGCTTGGAAATATTATATAAAGGATGAAACATTTCAGATTTATCTAGATCATTAAAGTTTGAGGTAATTATTGAGTTTGAAAGAGTTGAATATGAGACAGAGACGAGGGATATAATTACTAAAAGATTTTGATTGTACAAATGAGTATTATCTAATAAAGCTAGTGTTGTAATATGATGCAATAAGTAGAAAATCCAATAGCAGAATAGTACAAATTCAAGTCTTGAGGTTACCAAATCTAGTGCAATAAAGAGCATATAATGATTGAGTTGAAATTGGGGCAAAATAAAGTGTCATTAGCTACATTGAAAATTAAGATCAGTTTTGCATGGAAAGACTAGAAAAGCTCAAAGTGACGATTCAGACATTACGAATCTTACTGAGAAAGTGGAAATGAATCTGAATTTGTGTTTGAATAGGAAAAATGATACTTTGTGATTCTAGTAAAAAGTATGTGCACCCGATACAAATGAATGAGCAAAGAGATTATTAGAAAAAGCATAACTAGCAACTTATATTATACATCCTAGTGGGAATATGCCGAAACAGTATTTAGCTGCCAAGGATGAAGAAGCAAAAGGCTGAATGTATGATCGAATGTTTCATTGCCAACAGTCTTAACTGTTGGAAACATGCTAAAGCCCATATTTTGGAGTTCCTAGGAACATGAGATTAATATACAGTTCTAAATGAATTTGATTGTAACAATCATTATCACTGCAGTATTAGTATGACATTGTATGATTAAGAGGTTGACTTTAGAATTGTATGAGGCATTATACGATAGAAAGAGTCGTCCGCTATTATATTGAGATAAAGAAGGCCTAAGAATGATTGAAAGCTATAATTGATACGAGATGCTATTGATAAGTGAAATGAAACTGTAATAGAAATTGAGTGATTCAAGATTGACAGAAGCTCGAAAAAAGGACAAATTAAACCAAGATACATTGGTCCTTATAAAATTATTAAGAGCATAGGACCATTGACTTATGAGTTGGTATTACCCACCAAGATGTATCAAATTCATACTGTGTTACATGTGAGTTTGTTAAGAAATATTGATATGATCTGACATAGATGTATTATCGACACAAGAAGTGAAACTTGTGAGTAATATGAGAAATATTGAGGAACCAGCTAAGATAGTGAGATATCAGAATAAGTAACTAAAAAACTGAGTGATTCATTGATTATAGTCTTTTGGAAGAAATTATTTGAGTGATGTAGGTACATGAGAAATAGAAGAGCATATGAGGAAACAATACCCCTTCCTTTTTGAACAAGCAGATAAGAATTTCGAGGACAAAATTTATTAAAGAGGGGAGAATTGTAACATCCTTTTCCATACTAAGGGTTAGAGCCCTAAATTTTTGTAAACGAGAAATAGCAATGAGAGATTAGAAAAATGTATTTCATACTCATGTATAAAATTAGTCTACACACATGAATTTGATTGTTTTGGACACACTATAATGACTGTTCATACACTCATCTGACATTTTTCAAGTATAATTGATTTTTAATGTGATTATGATGTGAATAGTGCCTATATTGTCTTGAAATTTTTTTGGCGAGTATAAGTATTGATTTAGAATTTTTGGTGAAAATTTAGGAAAATCCAAATTTTTGGTTATTTTTGGACTAGGAAAGATGCCAAGTGGCAGGACAATTGATAAATAATAGTAGAATTAAGTGTCAATTGGTAGTAGAAATTATTGATAAGAGACATTAAGATTTAATGACAACAGTCGTTGAAAATTGAGAGACAATTGGATTAAAAAATTGGAGACAAAAAGATTGGTTATTAAATAAGATTAGGTGAGAACCATAGAAAATGGATATAACACAATGTCTTAACCCACGATATTTTTCACTAATGGAAGACCGATTGATTTGTTCCTCATTCTTGTTTTCTTCTTCTCTTCTTGACCTTCTCTATTTCTTCTTTTCTTCACTTCCACGATCCTCACCTCTCACCTTTCAACGTTGAAGCTTTCTCTAACCCTTCACTTATTACTCTCATTTTTGGTTGTCTTCTTCATTATCATAACAGGACCTAATCCTATCACTTTTTAATGGTGATAAACGAATGGTGCTTGAGAAACTGTTAACTGTGGTTTGAAGAAATTGAAACTAAACAAGTAAGTATAAAGCATTACTATTCATGTCTTGTTAAATGAAACAAGTTTTGATGATAGTGATAGGTTAAATGTTCATGAAATGGTGATGTATATACATGTAAATCGTGAATGAAGAAATAAGCTTATAAATGTATTGTTTTTTTTAAGATGATTAACCTTTCATAAGTTGCTATAGAGATGAGTTTGAAATTGAAAGAGCATTAAAATGGTGTAGAAAGAAGTGCAGAAATTTGATTTGTAAATGGATGTTCATGTTCTATTTTTGGATATATAAAGTGTATCCCTTTGGTTGTTTTAAAGATGAACTAAAATGAGTTTTGAGCTAAATAAAGGGAGCAATGTGATGTCTTGAAATGAGGGGAATTGAAAGGACAAATTAGAAGAGAAATGAAGGTGTTAATGAAGTTGAACATGTGCAGAAAGTGGTGATGAATGTGTATATGTATGCGTTCTGTTTTTGGTGTTAATGATCAATCATAGAATATGATTTGTTTGTGATTGATATTGAGCTGAAAGGGAATTAGTAATGAAGTGGAAATAATGAGGAGATGATCTAGAATTGGTAGACTAAGCAAAAGAGATGAACTAGGATGAAAATGAAGTTAAATGTGTGCTGGAATATGTAGATGGAATGTTTTTATTGAACAAGCTTTTGTATTTTGGCCATATATTGATCTGTAGATATCCAAATGGGATTATTTTTAATTTATATTAAACTAGAGACATATGGTTACAATTTTCATGAAGAAATGGAATTTGAATTCTGTCCATAAGGGTCTTGAAATTTGTCTTGAAGTTGAGAACTGTGTGTTGTCATGGTATGAGAACAGTCTGTAGTATTTTGGATATAACTTGCAGAATACTGAACCAAACTACATTAATTTTATGTCATTAGAAACTTAATGTATATAAAAACAATTGTTTAGAAGAATATGTTGCTTAAATACCTCATTCTCTAGGTCATAATGGTCATACAAAATTGACCTGAAAATAGAGTTGGAAAAGATGAAAAATGGGAATGCCTAACGAAGGCAGAAAGTTTCTGCCCACAAATCCCACTGTCTTAGGAATTTTCCACGATCGTGGGAATTGGCTAAACATCTAATATGCTTATTTTATTAGTGGATTGCAACATCAAATGATTAGGCACTTCCCTATAATGCTTCGAGGCTTAAATGAAATTTGAATTGAACTTAGAATGATGCTTAAATAAGTGATCAAAAGAGTGACATGTTTAGGGTGATGATTTAGGTTATAATGTAAGAATGGATTGTTAAATATTAAGTGTTCAAATCTGAAATTTTGGGATGTTATGAGAATGAAAGTGAACCTATGATGGTTAATGTGATTCCTTTAAGATGAATGATGAGTATTAAGTAAAGATGAATGATAAATGGGATACTTTGTGATCTTAAGAAGCTAAAGTAACCTTAGTGAATAATTGAATTATGTTATTAGAATGGCCAAGTTCTTTGAGGTATGAACCTATGTGTAAGCTTGACATACATAAATGATGTTATTAATGATCAAGTGATGTGAATTAAGGATAAATACCCAGAATAGTCAATTTGAGCATACATTATACATTACACATATACATATGTGTACAATTGAATGTTTATGTGATTGTGCAATTAATAATGTGTGTGCAATATGCGTATTGCATGATGTTGATATATAGGATAGAACGCCTGCATCCATATATTTCCGGATCATGAAGTAAATGCTAATCTGGAGTGTACTGTGAGTAACTTAGATGGTTTCACATGTTTAATTGTTGTTTTGAATTGTTATGTGATATGAATGCTTTGATTCCATACATTGAGTGTCTGAGGCGTTTGATGCATTAAGAACTCATTGGAAGTTCTCATTGTATGTGAATTTGACTGAATAAGTGATTCTTAACTTAAATGTTGAATACCGGATTAAAGTCCGATGACAAATATGAATGAGAATGTGAATGTGAAAGTGAAAGTGTAAACCTGAGCACAATTAATTGGCTGAATACATGTGATGCATTTCATTTCATAAATTCATGATAACATAAAAGTTGTTGTGACCGGAGTAGCCACTGAAAAAGAGCTTAAAACTCACAATGTGGTAAGAGCCTCTGGATCACTATGTAAAATGAGGTCTGTATCCCTAACAGATAAGGGACAGTTATTAATGAGTGAGCCATTGACGATGGCTAGCTCACGGAGTTCGCAAAACTTAACAAAATTGTAACTTTTTTTAGGCTCAGAGGAGATACCCAGTTAGATAAACTGGAAATATAGCTGCTGAAGTCAAATAAGAGATAGAATTCGAGATTAGTTACATCTGCACAAGTCTTCAGTGATTTTCGTATATATATTTGAACTGTATTCTGTAATTGTTGTATAGTGTTTATATGAATTGTAAAGTGTAATGACATTCATGACTGTGTATAATTAAAAATGTAATGAGCTAAAACGAGCTTCAGTTGTAATAAAAATGGGTTGTTGCTTGAATAAGATTTATTGTGAAATTGTAATGACGTTTTAATGGGTGTAAAGCATTAAAAAAATTTGTATTAAGTTTGACTGACTGTCCTAGCTTGCCATGCTCGTGGGGTATGTTCTCGAATACCGTCGGTGTGTTCGGGTGTATGCCCTATTAGAGTGTGTGCTACACTAAAACCTAAAATTGAAGAGATGTTAAAAAAGAAAAAAAATCCCACAACGAATCATCACTGAAGAATAACTAGTTCTCTTTCTCTGACAGTGTTTCATGTGGTGATGGCTTACCCTTTTTTCCCTCTCTCCAGCATTGATGAGCACCAAGTAAGCTATAAAGATAAAATAAGTTTCATTCACATAATCACGAGTAATATCATATTTATAAGATGGATATAAAGTTACAAATGATAAAACTACGTATGCTGGTAATATGTCAAGCATGTGGAAATAAGCAAGTGACATTTAGGGTATCAAGTAATTTTAAAAATACATGAAATAGTGTCCATCGAGTTTGAGTCCAAGTTTAAAAGCTTTTATAAAGGTAGGAGCCTAGTTTGAGGCGCGAATCAACCTAAGACTCTTGACTTAAACCCAACCTCGATTAATCCTGAGCTAAACTCAATTATTTCTCCTTTTAATTTTAAAAACGATATCATTTTATTCAAAATAATGTCATTTATATTTGATATATTTGACTTTGTGGCTAGTTGGACTAGACAGCTTAAGTTGATTTCGACCTAAAACTTTTAGAAAAACTCAAATCTGACCCAAAACTTAATTAACTTTAACTAAAATCATTGATTTTAGGTTGAACCAAGCCAAAGTAAAAATGTAATCCCTATTTTCAATGAGCTTTGGAAATGTCAACCTAAAATATGTCTATAAAGTATGGATTGGAGCGATATTGGATAAGTTAATTAAAGAAATTAGTCGTTTTGGCATATTATTCCAAATTGGAACCAAACAACAAATGGATGTCGAGCAAAAAGCAGGGAGTAGATTGGGCAAAGAGGATGACCTCTTGGTTTGAAGCATAAAGAAGATCAAAGCGAACATTGCTGCTGAGAGTGGGATCCCAGTAACATCACAGGATGTGACAATGAATAGGGTGGCGCCATAATAACCATCGTTTAGAGATGTAATGGTAGAGAGAGCGGTTACAACAACCCTTGATAATGATGAACTCAGATCTTTAGAATCTAATGAGGGTCTATTCTCTATCTCTACTTTAGATTGTTGGCCTAAGATTACCCTTTTAGATAGGCTCCAGAATCATATTCAGCAACTATGAGAAAGGGTTTCATTATGAAACTATTGGAGCGATCCATATCGTACAAGGTTTTAACGGAGAAATTCTCAGAAGGTGATGCAATATCTCCTTCTCTTCACTCAGGAAGCTGGTTTCAAGCTTGCTAGTTAAGCTTTGCAACTTCCAAATACTTTGATGAATCCTACACCAGCACTCAGAGTTTCTAAAGTTCTTGT
Organism: Erythroxylum echinodendron; assembly: GCA_027575705.1. Classification (NCBI taxonomy): domain Eukaryota; kingdom Viridiplantae; phylum Streptophyta; class Magnoliopsida; order Malpighiales; family Erythroxylaceae; genus Erythroxylum; species Erythroxylum echinodendron. Next base: position 11,678 of record JANZXR010003646.1, read on the forward strand.
TTTTGTTGTTTCGAACAGACTTCTCTAATAGTGTAAAGCTACTTCCTCTCAAATGTAAAATGGTATAAGTTTTTGGTTTAATTGTAAGGTTTGGTTTGAATGAAAGGTTTTGGTTGCATTCACAATAAAATTCCAAAACCAATGCCTGTGTATTGTGTTTTTCAATTTTGTTTTAACACTCAAACTTGTAATGGTTTTGTGAAAAATAAAAGAAGAGGACAAGTTTCGAATAAAGATGATAATCATTAAGATGATGATGGTGAGCTTTTATATTCAGCTCTTACATGTTTTTGTAAAAAACATCTAAAAATCAAAGGCTAGGAATTGAAAGCATGCTTGTGATCTAACAGACAGGAGCTTAACACGTCTCATTGTCCATTTGATTAGCCAAAAACAAAATACATGTAAACAGTAGCTGATATACATTAAATGCTACTAATTTTAAAACAACATGAAGCAGAAATCTGATATGCAAGACCACTGCATATGCTTGTAGTACGAATTGGACAAATTTAACTAACATCCTCCACATCAACTTGATCTTGTGCTTTGGCAGCTTTAACTCATTCTCCATTTTAGCTTCAAGGAAAAAAACTGTCAAGTTTTTCATAACATCAACAGGCTGTGTAACTTTTCTGCAGGTTTCTTCGTCTTCTTCTTCAAGCTTCCTCCCTTAATCTTCAATCTTCAGGATTTCACTTCTTGGATACATGGTCTTATGAAGTATTCCCAAAATCATTAACTCGAGTTTTCTGAGATTTCTTGAAGGCTTCAGCTTGGTCTTCACCCTTCCTTTCTTCTTCATCTTGATTGCCATTGCAAGGTCCTCTGTGAGCTTTAATATTGTTGGTTTCACAAAACAATTTAATTCAACAACTCCTCCTTTATTTTGTGGAACCTGCACACCTATCATATTTCTTAAAGATTCAAACCTTCATTTTGGTAAAGCTTTGGTGAACAGATCAGCGAGTTGAAAGCTTGACCTACAGAAGGCCATCTTGATCTCCTTTTCTTCAATCAATTCCCTAACATAATGATAATTTACTTCATATGCTTAGTATGATTAGATGGATTCTCAGCCATTGAAATTGCAGCACTAGAATCACAAAAAATTGTCACACATTTTTCCTTTAATTCATCTATATCCATTAGAATTTTCTTCAACCATTGAGCTTGCTTGGCAGCCATGTTTACTACCACATATTCAGGCTCAACTAATGATTGTGCAACACTTCTCTACTTCTTTGAACTCCACGCAAAAATACTAGATCCTAGGTTACCGCAATAGCCACTTATGCTTTTACTTTCATTGCTTCCAACATAGCTAGCATCACTAAACACATATAACTCCACCTTTTCTCCTCTTCCAAACCAAATTCTAGAGTCAATTGTATGTTTAACATACCTAATTATCCTTCTAGTATAAATAGCATGTTGCCTCAAAGGGTTTTGATTAAAGCTAGCCATAACATTCACAGCATATGCAATATCAGGCCTTGATGCACTCAAGTACATTAATGATCCAATCATACTCCTATAATAGGTTGCATCAAATTCCTCACCTGGTTTTGTTGGTTCCAGCTTCAGTTGATGTTCCATAAGGGTTCCCATTCCACTGCTTCCTTTCAATCCAAACTTGTCAATTAATTCTTCTGCATATTTTTTTTTGGTGTATGAAGATTCCATTTCCTTTTTGATCTATCTCTAGACCCAAAAAGAAGCTCATCTCTCCCAAGTTTGTCATCTGAAACTCTAATTTCATTAACTCCTTGAACTCTTCTATTAATTTGTCTTGTGTTCCAATTATCGACAGATCATCTACATACAAGGAACAAATCAGCTTTTCACCATCTCTGATTTTTATATACAAAGTTGCTTCACTCTTGCTTCTTGAAAACCCATTCTGCATTAGATAACTGTTGATCTTTGAATACCAGGCTTTTGGAGCCTATTTCAGTCCAATAAAGCCTTCACAAGTTTGTAGACTTTTTGCTCTTATCTATTTATCACATAACCTTTGGGTTGCTTCAAGTAAACTTATTCATCTAGCATCCCATTTAGAAATGCAATCTTCACATTCATTTGGTGTGCCCTCCATCCATTATTTGCAGCTAGAGCCAACAACAATCTCACTGTGTCCAACCTAGCTATTGGTGCATATGTCTCAATATAATCCACTCCATACTCTTGTTTGTATCCCCTCACAACAAGTCTAGCTTTATATTTGTTGATTGATCCATCCGGATTCAATTTTTCTTGTAAATACACTTGGAGTCGACCACCTTGGTTTCTGGACTTGGCAAATCAACCAGCAACCAAGTTCCATTTTCTTCAATAGCTTTTATCTCTTCATCCATTGAGCTTTGCCACACTCCTTGCTTGACAGCTTGTTTGTATGTTATTGGCTCAGACTCTGCAGGTAAGGCACATTCTACAATTGTTAAAGCTCCATCTGTCTCCTCTTCATCACCTACATTGTACCTGAAAACAAACATTGTAAATGGAGGCCAGATCCCTCTCTTTGTGTGCACTATCTGAACTGGATGTCTCCTCCTGAGATGATAAGCTCAATTCATCACTTTCTAGAACTGAATCATCTTCAAAATTTGGTGTAAATTCCTCCTGTGCTCCAACATTTCCAGTGCTATTTGTATCTTGTGAATCCAGCTGAGTCGTCTCCATTTGAAGTCTTCTTTCCACTAAGTTGATTGAATTTTCTGCAGCAGCCATTTCTTGATCTGTGGTATCTCTCAGACTTCCTCCACCACTAAACTCACCTATTGGTAAGTCAATTCCAACACTTCTTGGTTTTTTTGCAGTAGGTTCTTTAAACTTCCAGCTTTCATTTTCATCAAACTTCACATCTCTTGATACCAACATCTTCTTAGTTTCAGGGCTATGAATTCTATATCCCTTAGATTCAGCACTATACCCCATCATCACTCCCTTCATTGGCTTCTCATCTAATTTTGTTCTTTTTGCTTCAAGAATGTGCATACAAGCTACACATCCAAACATCCTCAGATGATTTGTAACATCACACTACCATAGGGCATGTACCTAAGCTTTTAGGCACATAACCTACGATAATGGTATGTTAAGGCAATAACACAACTAACTTACACATGGCTTTAACCCGTATGCTCGAAAGACATTATCATTTCACTTAAAAAATTCATTTATTTCATTCACTGATAAGGTTTACACTGTTCTTCTCAACGATTTTTTACAAAACTCTATACAGGTTCTAGCAATATTACAACATGATAACAACTAGTTTCCTTCGGAAGTCAGCTGACGGACCTCTGATCCATCTCTTAGTCCTCAGACATTCTATGTTCTAACTACACCTTAAGTCTCCTATCTTATACCTGAAAAGCCACAGTGCAATTTTTGATGAGTTTTGCAACTCAATGAGTGAACCATCATTGATGGATTCATCGGATCACACAAATATAACGCATACATCACAGTTATTCAGTCAAGCAGATAAGCATTTATTCTGAGATTAGCATAGCAGACGATCATTCATCTAAATTTGTATATTTCTCAACATTACGCACGTAATTGCATGGGACATGCATGAAACTCATATTCGTTCTTATTGTTGTGACTGAGAGCCTTTCACAGACAGATACAGATATGTTGGCCCATAGGTCTCAACCAGAACATATTCACGGAGCATGGCTCTATGTGTAGACCAGATGTTCAGATGAAGTTTCATACTCATCGGACCTTAGTCCGGCATTCAGCTATCTCTGAGAATCTAATATCATTCAGACATTCATATCAAAATATCAAACCAAACACTTCCAATACATGCCCGAATACCAAACTCCTCAGACCTCAGGTCTGGTATCCAGAGGCATCACATAAAACTGTTCAATACACACAATCATATAATCCTAGGAATCCATCTAGGTTGACTCATAGTGGGTTCCCAGAAGCTATTGCGTGGATGGTTCGGCAATGTCAGTATGTCGTCCAATGCGTTCCTCTAAAAAAGACAGAGCATCTTTTGTATAAGCGTATCAAAAACTATCGAAGTACAGGAAATATGCACGATAAATGTTCAATGGCAGTTTTGGGGTCTCTTCACAACCTCTCTCAGGTCTCTCATAAACTTAGGAGGATGCAATGGATATAAGTTCATTTATGGAGGGTGCATCTTTACAGACGATGCGCCCTTACAGAAGAAGATGAGTTACTAAAGAAGACAATTTACAGAAGGAGATGACGTCACCCAGACGGAGCTGACGTCATCACAGAAGAAGTTTTCCTCTGAGCATAACTTTTTCTACAGTGATCGGATTCACTTATTCTCTATATGATTCGAAAGAGAAAAACAAGATACAAAAACTTCATGAAGAGCTCAAAGGCCAATTTTATCTTCTGAAGGGTCAAAAATAGGGAAGAAGATATTCAGTGAACAGTGACCCAGAAGAAGTTTGGGAACAGTGACACAGACTATGTTTTTTGTTTGCCATAACTTTCTCTAGAGGAATTGGATCAAGATGTTCTTTATATGGTTGGAAAGAGGATTCCAAGATCTACAACTTTCATGAAGACCTCAAAGGTGAATTCTATCTTCTGAGGATCAAATTTGGACTAGAAGATGTTCTGGCTAAAATGAGACGATGCTGACATCATGAGACGATTGCTGACGTCATTATGAGATGAAGCATAATGAGATAGTCAAACTAAGACGCAAAAGTCAAACTAAGATGATGAACAGTAACTGGGATGCTAATGAAGTCATTCTAAGACGATGCTGACATCATTCTGAGACGAAGCAAAATGAGACGGTCAAACTAAGACGTAAAAAGTCAAAATAAGCCGATGAACAGTAACTGAGACGATAATGACATCATTCTAAGACGATGCTGATGTCATTCTGAGACGAAGCAAAATGAGACTGTCAAATTGAGATGCAAAAAGTCAAACTAAGTCGATGAACAATAACTGAGACAATAATGACGTCATTCTAAGATGATGCTGACGTCATTATGAGACGAAGTAAAATGAGACGGTCAAACTGAGACTCAAAAAGTCAAACTAAGATGATGAACAGTAACTGAGACGAATTCATTCGTCTGTGAACAGTAACACAGATGAAGTTCATGAACAGTAACATAGATGAATTCATTCGTTTGTGAACAGTAACACAGACGAAGTTCACGTACAGAGGAAGATGACGTCACCCAGAGGAAGATGACATCATCACAGAAGAAACAATACAGAAGACGAGAGGAGCGGAACATATTATCTCTCGTGCCTATACGATTTCTACCCATCATTTCCATTGCTATTACACTTTCAAACATGCAAGCGTCATCTATACTACTCTCTCAGCTCCAAAACACCAAACGATTCCAAGGAGCCAAAACTCACATATATACCAAAATCACATACTACTATTTATGC
>JANZXR010003667.1:0-17100 GCA_027575705.1 Erythroxylum echinodendron
TTATTATTATTATTATTATTATTATTATTATTATTATTATTATTATTATTATTATTATTATTGTTATTGTTATTGTTGTTGTTGTTGTTGTTGTTGTTGTTTTTATTGTTCTTGTTGTTGTTTATTGAAGTTATAAACTTAATTTTTGTAAAATTATATATCTAAATATAAATTCTTATAAGAATATTCAACGAAATACTAAGAAATATAATATTTATGTCCTTATAATTTTTTTAAATCATGCCCTCATAAGTTATTTACACGTCAACAGCTAATACTAAATAACTAATTTTAACAAACATTCTTTAATAAACATCTGATGTTATCTGCTGGTCAAGTCAGCTAATATAATCATCTCTCAGCTATCGCTGATAGAATTAACTAACAGCTAATGCAATCCGCTATTTGCTAAAAAAGGCCAAGATGTTTTTATCCTGTAGGGCCTAAATGCTCATAAGTTTCAAACAAATTCACCTAATCCTCATGCAATACATTGTCAATCAATTTTCTTTCTTTGTCTAAGTGGATACCCTAGCTATCTCAACTTATTAAGTTGTTTATCTTTCATATTAATTAGTTGTAGTCCAAATTTGTACACACACAATCCAATTCATTCATAATTGTTTTAAAAAAATTTCTTTGGCACATCTTATTTCAACAACTTATAAAAGCATACAAAAAATTAAAAGAAAGTATCCAAACAACTTAAAAAGCTCAAAATACTACAAAATCAGAATGAGGAAAAATATCACCCCCTATATTTAAAACATTGTCCTTATCATCCAATAGTAAATCACAAAAGATTAGGGACATAAGAATTGAACGAGAGAAGAATAAGAAATTTTCATGTTTTCTTTTTTTTTTTGGGTGGGGGAAAGAACGAGCAAGTCATAGAGAGGGTGGGAAAGAAGGATTGAACCTTGTTCTATGAAGAAAGCCATCATATTGTGCTTCATTCGATACAATATGCTTTCAACCTTGTCCAATTGGGCTAGAATAGCTAGTTGAGTTAAGAAAGATGAAGGGACATCTTCCTATTGGTTGGTAACTGGTCGTTTTGTAGTTAAAATTTTGTTGCATTGGAAATTCCTGGAAGACTTGATAGTTGGACTAGTAGGAACAAAATCATATTGTTGTTGGACTATTGTGTGATGATCCCCATCATGGCTAAATAATTTAAATCTGCTAGTTTTATCTAATAGGCAATGCATATATATAAGTCAAGCAAATTCAAATAATGGCTAGTTGAGTGATATAGGAACCTACGATTAAAGGTTTGTTTTTCTTTTGAATCAAAAAATGAAAATGAGTAAGTAATCAATAACGTAATTTTACTGCAAAGTTTTGTTTCATACAACACAAACAAAAATCCCAACACTATCCCTTCTTCCTAAAAAGTTATAAGCAAAGAAACGTAGATATTTGAATACAAGTTTCTTCAAGTATGAACTTTTTGAAGCATTTGGGTTATAAGAAGTAGAATCAACAGACCATTCATTCCATAATTGAACAGGTTGAAAATAAGAAGAATAATCACATTTTGAACTTATGAATTGTTCCTTTTTAGTGTCAACCCTTTTGTGAAACCTATCACAATATTAAATTCAACAATTGAAAGGGAAATTTTCCTTCCCATCATTCTAAATTCAGTAGTCTCTTTCGTAAATAAATTAAGGCTACTATCATTATTAAACTGAAATATCTTATAAAACTCATATGTTAGTTTAACAAAGGTAGGCATTTGTATGTTCACATAGTTATATCTGTTAGATTAATTTAAGGTGGCCCATGTAATAAATAATGGATTAATTCTAATTAAGGAACCCAGTATGATGGTTAATGGGTCTACAAGCCATAAGAATCAAATGGGCCTAAGCCCATTCCCTCTCCCTTTACATTTTGCAGAAACAGTTTCAAGTTTAGTTAACTGAAATATTATAGAATGTTTCTAACCATTGTGAAACACAAGCATTGTAAGGTGACAGGAAGAGAGGGAATAAATTATTGTCAAGAACTTCAATTATCATAGATTCAGGTTTGATTTACAGTGTTATTAATCAATCCATAAATATTAATTGATCCATAAATATCTTTCAATGTCATCCCATTCAATTTTTCAAAACATCTAGTTCTTCTTTAATCTGCAATTCTTCCAAGGTCTAAAAATGAATATACTTATAGTCATGTATATTTCCTTTGCATAATTCTTCATAACTTTTCTTATCGTGTTCATCATGAAGTTATTGAAGCCTCCGTTTTTAAGTTTTAGTTTGCTAGCCAACTCCATCTTCTTTCTTTTTTTTATGGACCTTAACGATGTACCTCCTTATTATTGTTCTAGTTGAGGGGAATCAGCTGGAGAATAAGTCAGGGAAAGCATTGTAAAAGACACCAAAAAATTGTAAATAATTCTTAGTTCTGATGGCTCTGACTCCTGATGTAGTTCTTTATAGGTCACTAAAACCAATTTAATAGCTATGATTTTTCTCTTTTTATAAATGCCTTGAATTTGCACTAAATTGAATTGTTAGACGATGCTTTTGTTGTTAAGTCAATTGATTGGGATTGATGGATGTTGATTCGACCAAGTGGGGGAATTCTCCTTTTATTGGCACTATAGGTGGCTCGTAAGTGTGGTCGTTGAGATGTGTTATGTGGTACGTGTATATTGGATGTGTGAAAAAAGGTAATTTTAGGGTTTTCTATATTGGATATCATCGCTCACACATCCGCATCTAGTGGTCGAGACCAAGTCCCTCATTCCCACTTTTTTTTTAAATATCGTGGTGGTTCGTAAGGAGAACTAAGTTTCAGAACAAAATGCCCCTTAGGAGGTAAAAGGAAGATAACAAAGTCAACAGCCAACCTTAATGATCTCGGTCAAAATAGGGTTCCTTATTCCCTCACAGATTCTGCAAGTGTGGAGCCCTGCGGCTTTCGGAGAATGCTGGCGTGGATGGGTTTGACGATTGACCAGCCGGGGACGATGGATGAAGTCCCGTGTTGGGGACGTGGTGGATGTCAGAGGCTGGGAAGGTTGCCATCGGAGAATGATGGAAGAGTTGTAGAGCAAAGTCTTGGCTATGGAAAGCCGACTTGGCTAAAATGTCGGCTTCCATGTTGGATGTTCTTAGGATGTGCCTGAAAGTGTGTACTCTGCCATTGCTCGCCGCTAATCGGATTCTTCGGACAAAGGGAGCTACTGTAGGGTCTTCTTCCTCATTGACGGTAAGTAAGTCTATTGCCCTCTTAGAATCCGTTTCAATGATGATGTTTATGAAGCCATAACGCGTTGCCAGTTTGATTCCTGACCAAATTGCCCACATTTCTGCAAGGAGAGGTGTGGTTCGCCCAATTCGTCTTGTCTATGCTGTAAGCCATGTGTCATTGCTGTCCCTGAAGAGACTCCCAATTGTCGCTTGTTTGGAGAGTGTGCAGACTGCCCCATCGCAGTTGAGTTTGACCCAGTGCGCGAGAGGCGAGGACCAGACAAGCCCCTGGGTGACGTTGCTATGTGGGAGGTAATGTCACTGTATGTGCTGTTTTGTGATGCATCGGTCAGTTTCTTTTGTGAATGCTTTAATTCTAGAGCATATGGAGTGAGTATGCGCCGTAGGGCCTCCAAAGACCTCCTCGTTCCTGACAGTCCAGAGTGTCCAACATGCGATAGAAAACCAAGTTTTCCATTTGATGTTGTCCTGCAGAGCATGGGAATTTAAATTAGTAAAGAACCAATCGTGGATAAAACGTAGAGACCAAAAAGATGGATGAATGTTGGAAAAGAGTAAGTTCCAAAATTCCCTGGTTCTATAGCATTCCCGCATGATATATAGGACTGATTCTGTCTAGTTGCATAGATGGCACCACGAAATGGCAGAGATGCCCCTTCTAGCCCTTTCTTCATTAGTCCATAGGAGTTGTCTAACTGCCCTCCAAATGCTTAATTCATGGTACTTCCAGTTCCCTGTTGCATCCGTGTAATGCTTGACGGGTTGGTTTATATCTTCTAAGGGTATTGGCTGTATGACTGAGTTGAGAAGGGTGGAGTCAGATTGTAACCATAGGTCAGTCCAGAATTTGGCTGTGTCTCCCCTTCCAATTGCCCATTTCAAACCCTTCTTGATTGTGTTCTATGTTTGGTGGATGCTCTTCCACAGTGTTGAGCCTTTCCGTATTGGCAAGTCCCCTTGTAGGTGTTCCTGTGTTAGATTATATTTTGCCGCAAAGATAGTAGTCCACAACTTGTATGGGCTGGTTAGTAGGTCCCAAGATAGTTTGAAAAGTAAAGCTGTATTGGCATCTCGTATTTTTCTCAAACCAAGACCTCCCCTCAACTTGGGTTGACAAACTAGGTCCCAATTTAGCATACTAACCATCCGTTCATGTCATTTTTCCCCCAAAGGAATTTCCGAATGATTTTGTCTATTTCATCACAGGTTCCTTTTGGTAATATAGAGGATTGCATAAGATAAGTAGGAAGTGCTCCTAGTACCGAATGACACAAAGTCAATCTTCCACCCATAGATATCCGATGAGCATTCCACCTGTTAGCTCTGTTCTGGACCTTCAGAATAGCCATGTCATAGGTTTTCCTATTCAGCCTGCCATGTAAAATTGGTACCCCGAGGTAAGTACCAAGATCAGGCACCAGTTTTATCCCGAGGTCATGGCTTAAGCGTAGTGCCTTGGCATTGTCTACATTAGGGGAGATGTACAACATAGATTTATCCCTGTTGATAATCTGCCCAGAGTACTGCGAGAAAGTGGTCAAAATCTGTGTGACCACTTCAACCTGCTTCTTAGTAGCCTCTGCAAAGATGATTAAATCATCTGCAAAAAGAACATAAGAAAGGTTCACCTTTATAGGGCCCAAAATGAGAGGTTTCCGGTCGCCCTGGGAGATGGATAGATTAATTGCATGGGTCAATTTGTCCATGCATAGAACAAACATGTAAGAAGAAATGGGATCACCTCGCCTGACTCCTCTGGTGGGGGTGAATGAGTCACCGGGGTTGCCATCCCAAAGCACTTGTGTGTTGTATGTCCGAAGGGAGCTCAGGATCACCTTCTCAAGATAGTCAGGGATTTGTGCCTCTTGAAGAGTATCTTGTATAAAATCGCAACTCATTATGTCAAAAGCCTTAGCCAAATCAATTTTAATAGCCATCCATCCTTTTTGCCGTGTAGAAAGTTTCATATAATGGATGGCCTCTTGAACAACTACAATGTTTTCAACAATACTCCTACCTTTAATGAAACTGGACTGGGTAGGGTGAATCAGAAAGGGCATGACTGGTTTGAGCCTATTAGTAATAACTTTGGTAACTATTTTAGCACACAAGTTGATTAAACTAATAGGCCGAAAGTGGCTGAATTTCTCAGGATTTTTTATTTTTGGAATAAGAGAGATGTATCCTTGGTTGAGGTGAGAGTCTACCCAACCTGTAGAGAAAGTCTTTAAAACCATATGACAGAGGTTTGCTCCAACCACTTCCCAGTTGTCCTGAAAGAAACTGGCACTAAACCCATCAAGCCCTGGGGCCTTGTTGGGATTCATATCAAAAGAAGTTGTTTTGATCTTCGAGAGTGACACCTCATGCATGAGCAAGGAAAGTGTAGCCGAAGAAAGAGCTGGAAAACATCCTCGAAAAGGGTACCTACCTGTAGTCCCTTGTGGAGCAGTATCCGTTTGAAAAATAATTCCAAAGTACTTAATGACTTCTTTGGAGAGGACTTGTTTATCGGAAGACCAAGAGCTATTGTCCAACTGTATGCAGTAGCCCTGTTTTCTCTGCCTGGGGATGCTATGGCTGTGATGAAAAAGCTTTGTATTCCTGTCTCCGTATTGAATCCAATTGTCTCTTTGAGACTGAGCCTTCAACGTTTGTTCTTGGGTTATGGTTAATTCCAGTTCTTCTCGTAATTGAAGCTCGAGCGCTCTACTGTTAGGATCAAAGCTATACTCAACACATTTTTGTAACCCTTCAAGTCTAGCCATTTCCCTTCTTTTCCGCCTGTGTATATCCCCAAAAGTTGTGTGTTTCCAGACTTCAATCTCAGTTGATAGCTCTTAAAGAGCATCAGCTAGATCTATGTTTGTATTCTAATAATGGGTTAGCCATTGTTTCCATCTTGGATGGTGTTCCCAAGTTTGAAGGTACCTAAAGTAAGTTCTTTTGGTGGCAGTAGGACCCTTAGATTGGAGAATAACAAGGATAGGTGAGTGATCTGACGAAAGACGAGGAAGGTGTTGTACAGCTATATGATGAGTTGATCTAAGCAAATGTTCATTTCCTATAGCTCTGTCTAGTCTTTCAAAAACAACCCCCCGTCTTCATGTAAATCGCGGTCCTGAAAAACCCAGGTCAAACAGGTGGGAAGTATCTAACCATTCCTGGAATCTTTTACAGCATGTAGTCGGCCTACCTCCCTTTTTTTCTTGGCTATTAGTTATAGCATTAAAATCTCCTCCCATTAGCCAGGGGGTAGAGGTTCAGCTAGCTAAGTGATGCAAGCGTTCCCACAGCAATTGCCTAGTTGCAGGTTGAGGACTAGCATAAACCGCTGTGAGGGTGATAGAGTAGGTATTAGGAAAAGTGAGCTTAAGATGCATGTATTGCCAATTGTCCTCTAATACCCTTAGTTCCAAAGAATGATGCCATAAAAGCCATATACCACCTACAAAGCCTATTGATTCAATTCGGTGTGAGAAATTGAACCCCAGTTGCCGCACGGTTTTTTCAGCTGTAACACTACTAGTTCTAGGTTCCAAAAGGACTATAAGATGGGCTTTATGAGTTTGTTACAAGTCCTTTAGAATAGAGATAGTAGTCTTGTTATGAATGCCTTGGCAGTTCCAGAAAACTATTTTGTACTCCATTTAAAAGTATAGGGGTGAAGGCTTACCGTCCCATGTCAGGGGGGTTATCCTCGTGGGAGAGAACAGGCTCAGTCAGTGCTAGCTCCGCATTGACCATTTATGTTGGGTGTGTGTGTTGATTTGTATCTGATCGACGAGATGTAGCTGGGATTTTGAGTATTATTTTCATGCGAAAACCTTGAGGATCAGGTGGTCTTCCTTTCCCAAATTTCATGTCTTCCACACGTAGGCCTTTAAGCGGGTAAGGGACGATCCTGGAAGTGTGAGATTGTTGTGCATCCATTCGTAGCTGGATAATGTTGCTTGAGTCATTGATGGTGAGTGTGTCGTGCCTGGATGTGTCTTGCTGATTTATGCTAGAAAGACTATCTTGAGCCGAGCTTGAGGAAGTTGTATTGGCGTTTGGGTGGATTGTTGGAGCAGAAGTTGAGGCCGTATCATTGCAGGTAGTGGGCATTAGGGATCCTCTAGTGATGGGGGTAGTGGGCTGAGCCGTATGTGAGGAAGTTGTGGTGGCCACTTTTTTGACCCACTCCTTGTCACCCGTGTAAGTTGGCAGCTTCCTTTTTTCATGTTTGACTTTTGGGCCTTTTTTTGGCCTTTCTGCATTAAAGGGTGTCGCTTTACCTTTATTTAAGAGTTAAATTTGGGGTGGGATGGGGTGGATCTCGTCTAGACTCTCCTTCTCTAATAAAGAAAAGCGAGATGACGTCTGAACTTGATATGACTCCCCTTTCTTCTGAGGTCCCGTCTTTTCAGTGGGAGTAGGAGTACGCCTGCCTTTTTTCTGCGCTATTAGCCAAGGCCCAAGTCTGGCTAAATCTTCCCGTTGCAAGGGCTGCGCGACTGTTGAGTCAGATTGCTATGGCAGTAAGTGACAGGTGGATGTTTGCGGTGCAGGTGTCTCCTGAAGGATTGGATGTTTGCTTGAGGCTGCTAGTGCTGGTGGCCTAGAGGTGGCATCCGGAGCAGGATGAGGCCGAGATTCAGTCTATGGACCTGGCGCCCCTTTGGTGTTGAGAGAACATTCCACTGCTAGATGACCGTATCTGCCACAAGAGACATAAATTCTGTGGAGATCTTCATATGAAACTAGATACGATTTGCCATCAACAGTAACTGTGTGAACTAACGGCTTTCTCAAGTCCATTCGCACGGCAACCCGAGCAAACTGTGCTCTTTCTTCCTGTAGGGTATGTTCGTCAGCCTTGATGTATGACCCAATGGGCTTGGTGATTTCCTTCAGCACTTCTTCATGAAAATATCGAGGCAGTAACCCTGGGATTCTTATCCATGTAGCTACTGAGTCGATGTGTTCAGCAGAGGTGTCGAAATTCCTGTGGTAGGGATAAACAGTGATATAGTGCCCAAGTATGGACCATGGAGCTTGCAGCAGAACTGTATGGTAGTCGTCCTCATAGGACATCTTGGCTATGTAGAAACCGTCTGCAATATCGATTAGTTTAATGTCGCCCTTAGGCCTCCATAATCCCAAGAGCCTCTGGTAAAGCATTTTTGTAATTGATGTGTTTGCCCAGTGGCCTAATGATTATTGATAGAGCATCGTTCTCATCCATTTGTTCTTGTATCTTTTCAAAAAAGGTAATGAAATGCGCTTCGTCAATGCAGGTGTGTTGGACATCCCCACAGTAATTGGACGGCGAGTGAAGTGTGAGTTTGTAGAGGAACTAGACTGCTGGCTGTGTTGATGGTGCAAGAGGGCATTTTTAAACGACATAGTAGCAGATGGAGTCATCACGGAGGCTCCACTTGTATCAGTAGCAGGAGCAACAGCAGCCATAGGATTATGCGTGGGATTAGTATTTGCATCAGTAGCAGTAGCATCTATATTAGTAGGCGTAGTGTTAGTGTTTTCAAAAACCGTGCTAACTGAAGTGGGGGTATTGTGTATCATTTGATTATGTATAGGCGAAGTGATATGCGGTTGATCAGTGTCCATGTCCATTTGGACAATGGAAAGTAGAGGCAATGCTTTACGAGAAGAGAGAAGGTAGAGCAAAAGTTTCTAGAGAGAGTTTTTTAAGTTAGTACTAATTCCCTTCATTCTCACTTTGTTAATTACTAAGACACAAAGTTACATGGACTTATATGATCCTTCCCACATAACCATGTCTGAGTTCACATGGGCGTGTCCTTCAAAAAACTTCAATTGCACAGATAATATTTCATAGGTGTTAGACACACCCATATGGTTGTGTTTGGAAGCATATGGGAGAATCCATAAACACACGGGCGTGTCCTTTAAAAAAACTTGAATTCTTTAGTTTTCTGTCTTAATTATACCTAATTTTTTGCCCTTTTTTGTCAATAATGACAACTAAGACCTAAAAAGAACTAAAATAAAATTCAAACATGTATTAAATTAAAATAAAAGGAAGATAAACTTGGGTGCCTCTTAAAAGTGCTTTTGTTTAACATTGTTAACTGACGATATATTTGTCATTCATTTTGCATAAATTGGATTCACTAATCTAATTTCTTCCACCTTTGCTGCCTACATATTCTCATGAAAAGGCTTAAGAATTTACCTTGAATATCTTAGAAGTTGCTAGGCTCTGAATTTCCACTTCACTATGCGTAAAAAACTTGATTAATCACAAAAGGACCTATCCACCAAGATCATAATTTTCCTAAAAAAAGTTTCAACTTAGAATGATATAAAAGCACTTTTTAACTAACCAAAAATTCCTTCCTTGAGACAGATTTATCATGTAACAACTTTGTTTTCTCTTTGCAAATTTTCATAGGCGTCACTACGAATTTCCAAGTTCTTGAATTTTCAATTTTTTGTTGTTACCATTTTCAATTAAGTTTATATTGTATTGTTTCATTTCCCAAAATGCTCTATTCTTTATGTTAGTCCCTAATGGAACCCAAGAGAGGGGTGATTAGATGTTTACAAAATTTAACAATTTTTAACCAATGTGTTAAATTAACAACATAAGCATAAGAAAAGTGCTTAATATAAATTAATTAAATAATTTAACAATAATTTAAAAAGGATAGGGAAGAGAGAATGCGAAATGATTTATAGTAGTTCAGCAAATAATCCTTGTTCAACAAATACTCCTTGCTTGCATCCACACCAAAGATTCTTCTTAGAGTTCCGCTACAATTCTTCTTTTAAAATAAGAATAACCTTTCTATAATCTTTCTCAAAAAAAGAGGAACTATTTTTAAAATCTTTTTCTAACGTTAAATGTGAGGTTTTGAATTTTTGTTCCAGCCGGAAGGTACTGTACCAACTTAAAAATGGTACAAATTTTGGTTGTTTGGTATCGGTCATCAGTACCGACTATTTCTTCTAACACCAGTCTGTATTTAGAATACCAGTCAAATATCGATCATTCCATAAACTTTAAAAATTTGAAGGACTTGTTTGAAAGAAAGTTTAAAAATACCCCTCATCCGACAGTCTCCTCTCGGTCTTTACTCTTCAGCTGGCCTCTCTGTCTCCAGTCGACGTATCATTGTGTCCATCTCAGTCCTACCAACCACTGCTGCCCCATGAGTCGCCGGCTACCGCCCGCCATCGGACCACGCTTCTCCATCTTAGATAACACATTAATTAATAAAAACATAAGATGGCACAATATAAATCTAATTTAAAGAAAGCGATGAATGTGGAAAAGGCATACGCACGAAGAAGAGCTGGCAGCAACTGTAAGAAAAATAAAGCGATAGCTAGCAATGAGAAAATTAAGTGATAGGCTAGTTTCAAACCGAACAGAAAAGTGATGATTGTAAGCTTAGATCGTGTAGATTTTGAAGTATTAAGCCCCTCCTCCATCATCTGGAGGAACAAAAAAGCAAAAAATAGAAGAACTGAAAAGTATTAATAGAGGGAATAAAAAATGAGTTCATTATTTCCTTTTTACCGCTGGGATAAGAGACAACTCTATAAAAAGTGGTATACCATAAATGTCTACTTAATAAAGTTGTCTCCCATAAATGTCTATTGCCAGCCTCCTCTTTTATATATATAAATGTAATTTTTTTTAAGGTTAACACAAGATGCTAGTGGAAAGAGAGACACAATTAGAAGTTAGAGCACAAGAGCAAAGATTAGTAGGAACTTGAAGAAAGAGAGACACAAACTATTTAATAACAATTATAACAAATGATCTTGTTTTGTATCATAAACAAAATGACAAATTTTGAATTTCAAGTTGGATGAATTAAGAAAATTTTAAATTGATTTTTAAAAAAATATCATAATTTTTTAAATATTTAAAATGAATTCTTATTATTTTAAATTTCTTTTATTATAATTTTAAGATATTATTAATGTAAAATTACATTTTTACAGCACAATATATTAAGGACTACTTACAATTTTAAAAAATTCAGGGATTATTTTTATAAATTTTAAAAATTACCCAAAACGGTCGATACCGAGTACAATACCCAGTATTGATCGATACCGATACAGTACCGTACCAAAACTAAATCCGATACCAATATCAGTACAGTATTCGTAACATTGGTTAAAGGAACTTTGATCTCACTTAGAACACTCCCAAGTGTAATATTCAACACCCTAACAAAAGAGTACAACTTAGAAATATCTCATTTATTCACCTGATTACTCAAAATAGCTCATTCTCATAAATATGACATAATGATGCTCAGATAATTAAAAAACTCTTTAAAATGTATGTATACAATATTAGAACCCAAATAGCCATTGGAGCCAAGAACTAGCCATTACAATGGCTATATGCAGTGTGTTGGTCAATCAATATGCATTTATAACACTAGATTTACTAATCATTAGACACTGGTCGACTAGTACACATATTGGTTGGCTAATATGACACATTACTTGACTAATATATCAGCCAATGCTACAAAAAACTCACAGTGCATTAAATTTAACAACTTTAAGACATATTAGTCGACTACTAATTCATATAGATTAACCAAACACCCTAAGACATATTAGTCTATGCCTCTTGATAACTAGAAAGACTTATGCAATGAAGTAAGATGAAATGATTATGCATAGTAAGCCTTTTGGATCCTGAAATTAATAAAGGGAACTTACCAATAATAATACAAAATATATAATGACCTTGATAAGACTTGATCTTCTTTTGTTCTTGATTTGATATTGTTTTGACATTTTTAAACTTCAACTTTTTGTTATCAATTTCATAAGCTATCTTCTAGAGTTTGTGACTTTAACTTATTCTTATATTGCTTTTTATTAAAATAATAAACTCATTAGTAATAATTATGTTTTATTATCATCAAAATGTTGATTGGAACCTTAAATATGATTTAATCACTTCCCTAAAAGCTTTTTAAAGAATGTTTGAAAGATCAAAAGGCATTTATATTAAAAATAAAAACTTTAATGCTTTTTAATAAATGGAAAGACTCATGTAATGAGGTAAGATGAAATGGTTATACATAGTGAGCCTTTTGGATCATCAAATTAATAAAGTGAGCTTACAAATAATAATACAAAATGTAAATTGACCTTAATAAATCTTGATCTTCTTTTGTTCTTGATTTAATCTTCAATTTGACGATTGCAAACTTCAACTTCTTTTTATCAACGTCATAAGTTATCTTCTTGAGTGTATGACTTCAGTTTGTTCTTATTTTGATTTTTATTAAAATTATAAACTCATTAGTAGTAATTATATTTTGTATTCATCAAAACTTCGACAGGGAGGTAACAAGGCTTACCAAAAAACCAACTTATATGGTGGCATGCCAATTGGAGTTTTATATGTAATTTAGTATGCCCATAATGTATCGTCCAACCACAAACTCAAATCTTTTCTTTTTGGACTTAGTATTTTCTCAATGATGAGTTTAAGTTCTCAATTGGAGATTTCTGCTTGTCCATTTGTTTGCGGATGAAACTAGGTGAGTACTTTGTGTTTTACACCATCCTTTTTTAACACCTCCATTATCTGATTAAAAAAATGAGTCCCTTGATTGCTGATTAAAGCCTTTAGCGCACAATATATGTTGAAAATGTAATTTTAAGAAACCTACAACAACCTTGAAATAATCATTTTGGGTGGCCTTTGCTTCTGCCTATTTCAACAGGCAATCAATAGCCAAAAAAATAAACGAATTTCCAAAGGTTAAAGGAAAGGACTCATAAAGCTTATGCCCTAGATATAACACAAAACAATATTATAGTTTTGGGCATTTCATTCCTTTTTGTAAAGTTATCTTTCCTTTGGCACCATTCACACAAATTACAAAACTTTTATTTGGAATAACTTTTATTAAGTCTGTTAATTCTTTTGAGATGGTAAAAAGTGCTAATGCTTTATTTGAATTATTCTTTGAAATTTTCGAGTGGGTTAGACCAAAGAATTTGTGCATTTTGTTATAGATAATGCAACTAATTATATGTCAGTTGGGTACTTACTACAATCAAAGTATGGGCATATTTATTGGTCTCCATGCGCTGCTCATTATATAAATCTTATTTTAAAAGATATTGGTGGTATAGACCATATTTCTAGTCTTGTTTCAAAGAATGTTGTGCATTTTGTTATAGATAATGCAACTAATTATGTGTCAGTTAGGTAGTTATTACAATCAAAGTATGAGCATATTTATTGGTCTTCATGCGCTGGTCATTGTATAAATCTTATTTTAAAAGATATTGGTGGTATGGACCATATTTTTAGTCTTGCTTCAAAGATCACAAGTTTTTTTGTATAATCATGTCACATTTTTGTCTTGGTTAAGAAAGCAAGAAGATTGGGTTAAGATTGTGCATCCCGCTACTACCAAGTTTGCAACTACATTTATTACTTTGAAAAGTGTTTATGAGTATAAGCAACTATTTTAAAATTTAGTGACAAGTAAACATTTTTCAAGTCATAAATTATCAAAAAGTAAAAAAAAGAAAAGAATTTTGTGTTATTATTCTAGATAATAAATTTTGGGATACTTGCTTGATCATTGTGAAGATTGTGGCTTCACTTATAAGACTGTTACGGATTGTTGACTCAGATGAGAAGCCATCTTTGGGGTATATATACGATGGTTTGTATAGAGCTCACAAAACAATTACAAATCTGTTTAAAGGGAAGAAGAAATTGCACTAGCCTTATATAGATAGTTTTTATTGACGATAAGATAAGCATCTTACTTAAAGGATTCACTTAGCAACTTATTTTCTTAATCCTTATTGCTTATATAGTGGAGAAGCACGTATAATTAATATTATGGTGGGTTTTTTTATATGATTGAATGCAAAGATATTTTCTCTAATGAAGAGCAATCACAAGTGATAATGAAATTAAATTGTATCGTGAAGGTTTAGAGAGTTTTGCTAGATCAGCAGTAAAGAGAGAACTAATGATGAAAAAATACAGGCAGGTAAGTTTTATACTTTTAATTCATTATTTACTTATTAATAATATATATTTTTATCATAAAAATTACTTTAAAATACAGATGAGTGGTGGAGATTATTCGGTGACAGTGTTTCAATATTGAAAAAACTCGCTATTAAGTTACTCAGTCAAACAGCTTCTACATCAGGTTATGAACGTAATTAGAGTGTTTTTTAACATATTCATACAAAGAAACGAAATCGTTTGGAATATCAAAGACTTAATGACCTTATTTACGTTACTTAAAATCTGATAATGAAGAATAGATATTTTATAGTTTTGTTTTATTTTAATAATTTTATATTTATTATTGACTTC
Source organism: Erythroxylum echinodendron (assembly GCA_027575705.1). Lineage (NCBI taxonomy): Eukaryota > Viridiplantae > Streptophyta > Magnoliopsida > Malpighiales > Erythroxylaceae > Erythroxylum > Erythroxylum echinodendron. Next base: position 14,596 of record JANZXR010003667.1, read on the forward strand.
ATAATTTCTCTATTATGTATTTAGAGCACTAAGTAAGAAGTGAACATATGAGCCAGTTGACATTGATTGTTTGAATATACTGATTTTTGGATCAAAGAAGAAGAACCATCGTCTAATCTTGATTATAATGAACTTAAAAAGACGATTTATGAAGAATGCATTTGTCACAACGAATGAATTAAGAACATCTACTGATGGTTAGTTTATGTCTTATTTTGATCATATTTAAGTCAAAAGTATAATGTATTACAAGTTTACAATTGAGAATAACTTCATACATTACTAATTTGTAATTTATTTTTTGCATTAGAAGAAATTAATGCAAATACTTTGGATGAAAGTGTAGTTTATGAATCTTTACATAATGTTCAAGAATTTGGAGCTTTTAACGATGATGAGACACAACCTCATTTAGAAATATATTTTTGATTTTTATTGTTATTGTTATTGTTATTTTAAGTTTTATATTAGACTCATATTTATTTATTATTAGTTCATTATATAATAATAGATATTGGTGTATTTTTTATTTCAATAAAATATTTTATTTTTACTTATTCTTATAAATTTTTCTTTTTATTTATTATATATTGATTTTATAGCAGTTCACAACCAGTTGAGCCTTTAAACCTTAAACCTTTCTTTTATCTGATTCGATGTCCGGTCTAGTTTTGAAAACATTGCTCCTACACTCGTCTAAGCAGGAGATGACATTGTTCACTACACAAGTGACAACATTTTCTACGTTGCCTTCACCGTTGTCATTTTGTAAAAGGGAAAAAGCTGCTCCCCCTCATCCGGTAGTAGGGAAGCTTCTATCTACTTACTAGGGTCGTGCTCTTCGCACTATAATCTCTGTTTTTGATTTGGTGCATACGTATTTAACGTGTAGAACTCGCTATCTAGGAACATTCGTAGCACCATTCCTGCCTACGTAACTCTCATCCGTTCTTCTTATCCCTATATTTGATTTTGTCTCATTTGAACCCTTTGATTTTTGTTATTCTCCATCTTTGTTTCATCCCACTGTTAAAAACTCAACCTTCCAAGAACACTCCATTATGAAGCCTTATATTGTCAGATATGGCAATTAAAGGGAATGAGCTGGGAAGGGATCTGTCAGAGAAAATCCTTTTATTCCTCTCTTCCCAGATGTCCCTAACCAGGTAATTCAACTCAACTTTATATAACCATGTCATGTTGCTATTGTGAGTTTGTATTCATTGCATGCTCCAACTGATGATATCTTCGCATACATATGGGGGATTCTTAGCCCCACAGCTACCTGCGATTCTTTCCCATATGTTGCTTGTATACTTACACTTACAAGTTCTTGATAGATTCATCGTCTTTCTCACACAGTGCGGACCTGTTAGGAATTAGCTTGTATTTGTTGAGTCTGTCTTACATTGGGAGCCTTCCTCGATTATTGGTTTATGCCCTACAGCCAATCGCTTTAGTTGTAGTTTAGTGATAAATTATTTAAAGGCATTCTTTATCATGTACATATTTATATGTATATGATAAAGTCCATGGAATAATTGTACATTGCAAATGAAATTATAATGAGATTCATATTGCATTTATATATTATTAATAAATATTCCTAGTCATTGTTCTATTAAGATTGGACATTAATAGAACATAAAAAGACTAACGCATGTTTTGTTTTTCCTTATGAAGAAAGTAGTCGATCTCATAGGCTAAAGTATAGAAATACTTAAACAAAGGTGTGGGTGCTTGTTAGAGAACAAGTTCACTGAACAAACCCGATATGAGAAATCCATTTGGAACATTACTTGTATGTCTATGGAATTCTCATTGTGATAATTGTTTAAGTGATCTTTTGACTTAAGGTCATCAAAGTTTTCTTATATGGGGATTGCTATGTTTTGATACTACTTATGATCTATTTAATCATGGGTCGTTTAATCAATAGTCATTGGATATAGCATGAACTATATGGAAGTAGTTGAGTGATCAAGATAGGATTCATCATCCTAAAGTAATTAGGGAGAATGTTTTGTTGTTCTCGATTAATATTGATTTGGGAAATCCTTGGCTAAGGTGGAATGACATTTTGTAAATAGTTTACAAATATTATTAATTGAATTAATAGCTAATGGCAGAGAACTAATATGATTGGACTCAAAATAGAGTAAACATTAATTCCATGCTCTATGTCTAATTGAAACATTATATGATGAAAGGATTGAATTATACGAAAAAATCATGCACGAAAAGGTTAGTCAGAACCACTTTGACATTCCTAAATATTTGGGTGATCATGATACGTTACTAGACGCCAATCTTGATCTATGATTATAAATTGTTTAATTAGAGAATTAAAGATAAATTTAAAGGAGTTTTAATTTATCTAATTTTAATTATGAATTAGAATTAGAATTTATAACCATTGCTAACATACTTGGGAATCTAATGGGTCTCACATATAGAATGGGTTGAAGAGAGCAAAGTTAATTTAATCAAGTTGGACTTGATTGT
>JANZXR010003708.1:0-17093 GCA_027575705.1 Erythroxylum echinodendron
AATGGCAACTTAGCTCACAACTCTCTTCTTTCCACTCTCATCCGAAGCCTCTCTTCTTTTGTTTTTACTTCCATTCACGCTACCACTCTGCCAAAAAGACAAGTCCACCATGCCTTTTCCAAAAGTCCACTTTACCCTTGGTACTTAAGCTACATATCGAAAATACCCTCAATTTCCTCTCATGCAATTATTCCATAAGCTATTATGCTTAAGTTAATAAAAAAATTTCAGGGGGCCGACATATGGATCTTTGTCCTCACTTTGTAAAGGTGGTTCTTAGAAACCGAGCTTTGATACCAATTGAAGTAAATCACACGTTAATATAGAATTCGTGTACACTATATGATATACATAAGAAGGGGGTTAAATTGTGTATTCTTTTCGTGAATACAAAATATTTCATATTTCTTTTTAATAACTTCTCTAACTTGTTAAAAGAATATCACAAACGTTATATGAAAGTTGTTACGTAAATAAATCGAAAATAACTTCTATATATTTGTTTAAAAACAAAATAGAATAAGTTGAAAGATAAAAGATAGACACTGCGATTTTATACTGGTTCACCCCAAACCGTGGGCTACGTCCAGTCCTCAGAATTTGTCTGAGTTTTCACTATACTTCGAAAAATTTACAAGTATTCTTTCTTCCCTTCCAGAGCCTCTTCAGGTCTCTTACACCAAGTATTCTTTCAGCTATCTTAGCCTCTCAAGGATCTTAGCCTTTTCTTTCTCTCACTAGAAAGATATTGTGAGCTTTTCTTACAGTAGGCTTAGCTCTCTAGTATCGCACTATAGAATTTTTTCTTTTCTAAGTAAACACTCGAAAGCTCAAAGGTCACTAATTATTCAAAGGTTTTCTGAAAAGGTTGCTCAATCTTCGACTATGACTAGTATTTATAGTCTAAGTCTCCAACTACCTCTTGAATCTTGATAACTGCTTCTTGAATCATTTAGAACTGTTATTTAGTTGAGTTCTGTAACTAACTCCAACTAACTAACTATTCGACGTACTAGCGTATCTTCTTTGTATCGTATGTGTTTTCTTCTTCTGTGTTTTGTCCTTTTTCTGTGTTTTGCTTCTTCTGTATCTTCTGCTTCTTCTGTATCTTCTGCTTCTTCTGTTTTTTTCCTTCTTTTGTATCTTCTGCTTCTTTTGTGTTTTGCTTTTTATGTGTTTTTACTTCTTCTGTATCTTTTGCTTCTTCTGTGTTTTGCTTCTTTTGTATCTTGTACTTCTTCTGTGTTTTTACTTCTTCTGTATCTTCTGCTTCTTCTGTGTTTTGCTTCTTCTGTATTTTACTTCTTCTATGTTTTTGCTTCTTCTGTATCTTTTGCTTCTTCTGTGTTTTGCTTCTTCTGTATATTCTACTTCTTTTGTGTTTTGCTTCTTCTGTATCTTCTGCTTCTTCTGTGTTTTTAGTTCTTCTGTATCTTCTGTTTCTTCTGTGTTTTGCTTTCTTCTTTGTTTTGCTTTCTTCTTTGTTTTGCTTTCTTCTTTGTTTTGCTTCCTTCTGTGTTTTGCTTCCTTCTGTATCTTCTGTGTTCTCCACTTCTTTTATGTTTTATACTTCTGCACAATTAACACACACATCAGTTCATTTATTTCTAACATTATTATTATTTGATTGTCATCAAAATTAATCATCTTAAAGTCCTCTTGACTTAACACTTTTGTTTAACCCAAGAATTTAACTATTTCCCAAAAAACTCAAGTCAAGATGGAGTGGGGCTTTTAAAATTCTTTAAGTGTTTCCTCATGGAGCTGTAAAGCGGGAAAATGATAATGGGGAAACATTTAAGGTCAATAGGCACTATTGTAAACCATATTATGGAGGGACATATCCACAAGCGAGAGAAGTTATCTCTCTCCTATCTTCCACTTTTTCATGAGTTTATTCTGTGAAGCTAATGACTTTAACTTAGCATTGTGTTGTTTTTGTCTAGTTTTTGTTTGAGTTCTTTAGTTTGATTACTTCCAAATTAAGATTGATTGATGTTCGTGTTGATCTTGTTTGGATTTTAATTTGTTTTCTTTTCAAAATTCTTGTTGATGATATTACTTTGATGTGTTTGTAAGTTTTGGGATCATAGAGAATTCATTTAAGCTTGGAAGAAGGTTGAGGATCACCAATTCTCAAGTTCATAGGAATTGAAGTGATTCCCACGAGCATGAGAAATCTATCCAAAAAGTTTCTAGAGAGAAAATCTACGTCCGTGGGAATTGTGGTGGTTCCTATGAACGTGGGAATCCTCTCTAGAAAGCTTCTGGAGAGGAATCCCACATGGAGGTTTCCCTCCCTTTTTTCCTCTCACCCTATCTTCAAATTTTCACATACTCTCTCACTAACCCCCGAATTTCTCCCCTCCAATTCTCTAAAACTCTTTAATCTTTCCTTAGATTCTTGGTGTTTTCTTCAATTCCTTCATTATTTTTACATTCTTTTCATTTTCATGCATTAATCTCTCCAAACAACAAGGATTTAGGTAAGCTTTATTTATTCTCTCTCTCCAAAGCTCGAATTTCACTTTCTCTCTCTTATTCTTGCAAGTTTTTCTATAACAATGGCACCGAAAAAGATGATGGCTTGAAAATCGGGTGACAAAGTGTGTCGTCAAGTTTCCAGTGAAGGCAAAAGTGATTTGGCAGCAACTTACCGATCTCCCTTCCTGATTTACTCAGAAAATGAAGGTATGTGTTTCCGTGATCTTAGGGATAGGGAATAATCACTCCTAGGTATTTCTATTTTGAATTGTTAGAGGACATAGGAGTGAGGACAAAGATTGAGCAACTAGCTGACAACATAGGATGGAATAGTTTCATTTGGTGTGACATGCATATTCACCATATGATGACTATTGAAATTTTCACTACTGTTCGTTATACCGCAAAAATGGATGTGTTTTGGTTTAGATTATTCGATGCTGTGTATAAATTGGATTATAATGTCATGCATCTTCTTTTCGATTTCCAAAATACAAAAGTTTTAGATCATCATCTTGAATTTGATGTGGATTCCTATTAGAAAATTTTAAGGGGGAAGACAATTTTGATTCACGCAATGCAATTAATGCTTTAATATGTAGTGTTAAACATTTGTTGTTGCATAAATTCATGTATTTAACTGTGTTTAATAAACCGAAAGTAGCAAATATTCGGTTAAAGAACTTTTCTTCTTATAATGCATGGGTCATAAGGTTAGAATCAACATACCCTTTAGCATTTTTAGATCAATTGTTAGTATTGTCAATAAGCAAAGTTTATATTTTGGAATCGAGCACATTGTTACTACTTTAGCTCATTTTTATAACTATAATTTTGAAAAGGTGCATACAACGCTATACGATATGTTTGAAATATCATTTTTGAGGTGTCTCAAGATTGTGGAGGTTCATTCTATGGAACTCCGTAATCCTTAGATACATACTATAGTGAGAAATAGGAGAAGCATTAGTACAGTCGCATCCTGACCGTCCACATCTTGAGTAGCTCAAGATCTAGAGGATGAGTAGTAGCAGCAGAACCAACCGCATCAGCGAAGGTTGACCAACTCCGACAAACCCTTAAACAAATAGCCACCAACCAATAATGGATGAATTCTCAATTAAATAAGCTCAGCACACAAATGCGGACAGTACATAAGGAGTAACGTAGTTTGAAGAAGAGGTTCTTTAACTTCTATCGAAGGAACAATTTTGAAGCTCCTATACCATCACCATCACCACCATCATCAGAATAAGCTTTTCTTATCCCTTAAACTTTTAAAATTTGTTGTTTCATTTGTGTGATTGCATTTCATTTTATGTGTATTTGGTTTCATATTATTTGTTTGTGTGTTATGTCTTTTGTTTAATTCTAATTTCTTTAATGTTGATTTGACTTCAGTATCATCTATTTGGGTTCATTTCATTCATTTATTTAAATTTCTTATGTTTGGTTTGTTTTCATTTTTTTTAATGGTTTGATGTCATTTCCTTTTATTTGATTGTTGCCTTATCACATTGAGAACAATGTGATCTTTAAGTGTGGGGAGGTGACATCAAAGTTCTTAGTTTCATTTTTTTAAAAAAATTATGTTAAATAGGATGGATGTTTAGGCATATTGTATATGCTTTATGTTAGCAATGGAACCACTTTTGAGTCACTTTGATAAGTATTGCCATGAAATTCTGTTATGTTAGGTAGAATTAGATTGAATGCATGCTTGAACTCGAATTAGGCTACTTAAGTAAAAAATAAACCATATAGAGTGATGAAAAGTAGTTGGTTACATAAGCTTAGTCACAAATTGACATTTGGACAATGAGGTAGTGTAGAGATGCATAATGAGTTTTCAATTGAGCCAAAGTAAGGAACGAGCCATATAACTCCATCTATAGTCATTTCATTTCTTTGTTAAGTGTACTTCCATAGGTTACTACCTTCATAACTTACCTTGAATCGGTTTGCGTCTACTGGATGCATACTTAATAGAGATGATCTAGGCCCTTTTTGTGTTAACCTTGGTTTAAATGACCTACCTGTTAATTATCCCTTTCTACCCCCGTTGAGCCTTAACCTTTTGTTTGTGAAACACCCGAAATTTTAAAACTTTAAACCTTATTATCCTACTCTTTTCACAATCTTAGTAGGGTATTAAGTAAAATATTAGTTGGGATTGTGTGAAATTTTTATCTAGACAAATTGAGTACATTTCTACCTGTGGACTATATTGTATATAGTGCTAGTTTTGACTCATAGTTCTTCCATTTATGAAAAAAAGAAAAGAAAAGAAAAGAAAAAGGAAGAATAAGTGAATAGTATCAATAAGTGCAGAATATTAGTTATATTTGTATGTCTTATAGTTATGTTTGGTTATCCCATTTTTCTCCGCTTTGTACTTTACTTATGCTTGTGCTTAACTCACTTTCCCCTCTTTTGACCCACCTTAACCCTTATCACATTGCAACCTTAAACAAGTCCTTTTGATCTATTTATGCATGCAATCATTGTAGAGGATAATTGTTGTATTAGTAAGCCTATGATAACGTAGTTTCCTATAGGAAGTTTGAGTGAAACACTAACCTTTAAACACTTGAGTGAAATGAGTGAAAACCATTAGGAAGATTCATTTGTGCATCTCTTACTTATCTTTGAGTGATTGTGTTAATTATGAGTTTGCTTATGTACACCAATGAAAAAATAGTTATGATATGTGCATTAACTTGATATTTGAGTTGGCTTGAATTTGAGAGATTGTATGTTTTGATCTATATGAAAATGAAGTGGTAGAATTGAGTGGTTATATTTATTTTACTTAAGGACAAGAAAAGATTCAAGTCTGGGAATGTTGATAGGTATGCATTAGGATATGTTTTTATAGGTAATTAGCATATGTTTTCTAGCACAATTTTTGTTTATTGTTCTAGTTTAGGATTTATTTTGTATGTTTTCATTAAGTTTGATTTCCATTATTGTTCTTGTGTGTTTGATTTTAATTGAGGGTAAGAATTGATTATTTTTGTATAAGAAGGAAGAGGGAGCAACTTGGAGGTTGAACAAAAGATCAAAGAAGAGAAGACAAGAAGAGTTCAACTGGGACAAATTCCCACGTTTGTGGGAATCATGCAAATTCCCATGGACGTAGGAAATCACAGCAGAAATAAGGAGTGCATCTGTATGTAATTCCCACACTCATAGTAATCATGCAGATTCTCATGGACTTGGGAATTGTAATCTGAAGCAATTTGCGAGGCTTCATTAAACCTAAGATTTTTGGGCTATAAAAAATCATTAAGCCTCCATCTTCAAGAGAGACGACACCTACCTATAGAAACATTATCCTTAAATGGAGAACACATGTTTAGAGCATTGAGGAGGGATTAAAGACAAGGATCATCATCAAGATTGGGCAAAATAGCACTTCAATACCAAAATTCCAGATTTTGGAAAAGAAGAGAAGGAGTCTTTTTATTCAATTTTCTTTCATTTTAATCTTCTCTATTCTTTGCAAAAATGGTTTATTTGATTGTTGATGGTGTTATGGAGACCATGTTAGGTTGATTTCATTTTAGGGATTGCTTTTGAATTATTTTGTCAAAACTCCTATTTTATTGAATTGAATGAAGTTTCTTTGATGATTGTTGCTTTAAATTGTTGTCTTGCAACAAATTGAGAAGTGAGCGAGATGAAATTTATGTAGGATTGTACAACGAGAGTTGGCAACCTATAGACTAGCAATCATTATGTCAATTGAATAGTTAGAAGAGATATCTCGATTAGTCAATTGATCACCCATATGATAGTTTAAAAACTAGTTGAATCGGTAGAGTTATTGGGTAGGTTGAGAGATCATTCAATCGATTCCTATTAATTCAATTAGGGATAAAATAGTTACACCCTGAGAGAGGGTAATTAGTACATTCAAAAATCTAGGGTGAGACACAATTCAATCAATAAAATAGGAGGGAGATAAAATAAGGAAAAAGTAATCTCTAGCATTTAGATTCTTGAATTCAGATTTTCTGTAATTGCGGTATTGTCCATTGGTTACATTAATCTTTTAATTTTAATTTAATTTTCTATATTATTTGCATGTAACAATTTCGTTTCTTAAAGAAAGTCGTGTCTAAATTAAGCAGTGTCTAGGCATCAATCCGTGTGGGATCGATATTCGCTCTTTTTTACTACAAGTCATGACCCATCTACTTGCAGTTTTTGAGTGTAAAGCAAGTGGATAGGTTTTACAACTAATAATGATCATTTATGAAATTGTAAAAATTGTTCTACTATATCCATCATATGTTCCTAGTTAATTTCTTAATAAGAAAAAGACATATGTTAGACACGTTCATGAAATGGGCTTGATTTACCCACCTCAGTTTGCCCTAATGTATTTAATCAAGCATGGTGACTTTAGGTCACTTTTCATGGTTCTCATTTTCAGGATGTCATTACTTGACTCATCTATAAGCCTAAAAGGTATTTAATAGATAAGATTCATTTTAATTATAATGATAAGATTGATCATGATAAGGTTAATTCAAATGGAAAGGTTGAATCTCAACTAAAGATTAGTTTTTTTTAAATTAAAAGGTTATTAACAAAAGAATAGAAATACATAGTAAATGTTTCCATACACCCTAATGCATATGCCACTGAAGAACATATTAAGCCCTTTTAACCTAAACAAACTACAAGAAATGTGTCGTATGGAGAAAAAATCCGTATTATTGTTTGATAAAAGCAGAAGACTTGAAGAAATGACAATGTTTGTCCAAGAAAACTATAAATTTAAGAAAAGTTTCTTAACACTTTTTGAGAGTCTTTGAAAGGTTACCCAATTAAGGATACCTTCTCTAGAGACAACCCAACATTATGGGAGATAGGTGGAGATGCTCCATCTCTAAGTATACTGAAACATGTTTAGAGAAGGTAAACCATAAATTCCAGTGTATCTACTTCAAATCGTCATTGAGTTGCTAACTTGATGTTAAATGCTGAGATCTGGAGGTGGACCTTGGGGAAGCTTCCAACGAAGAGCTCATAAATCTATCGCCTTGCAAACCCCTTCTTAGTTTTATATTATTGAAATTTGATAGGGTTGCTTAGGGATCAAATTCAATGCATGATTAAACCATTTCTATGATACCAATTACAAAAGCTTCTATTATATAATATAGATGTATATCCATGAACTCTTGATAAGTGATATCTTCATTAACTGTTAGCCTTAGAATAGAAATCTACAGGCTCAAAGAGAGAGCCATTCTTCTGCTACATTTTGTTCCCAACTAATTAATAATTAGTTGTTATCTGATATTGGCTGCTATAAGGTTAATGAGAGAACTTAGACTTCTTGATTTCCTTACAAATCTTTTATTGTTTTGCTCTTTCTAAAATTCTTGAAGACAAGTTGCTACAGCCACCATAATTATTTCCTTGTCATAGTTAGACACAGGCATTTGAGTTATCTAATGTAACATATCTACTAGACTGATATGATTTGAACTAAAGGCACATAGATTATGAATCTTAACCCATAACTCTTTAGAAAATTACAATGGAAGAATAGATGATCATTGTTTTCCTCTTATAAGTTTCATAGTATAAAATGCTTAGAAGAGGATATGAACTTCAGACTATCTATAATGCTTAACTTATTCAGCATGGATAACTAAAATTGAAAGCTGGTATTTTGTCTTAACACCTTGCTCCAAACTAGCTTGTACCATTCAATACCTATTCCTACCCCATTCATGAGGTTCTTTGCTTTTCTATTAGGAATATTAGAAACCAAATGTCCTTTCCATTAATACATATCCTCCTCTCCCAGGGATCGGTATTGACGAATTGGTAGTAATCTCATCTCTTTTGAGGAGAGATATTAATTACCATTTTGCATTATCTGTTAAAGTTTGACTTAAATAGATAATCTTGGCAATAAATCTCTTACCCTCTAATTATGAATTAGGGCTCCATGACTTGTTCAATTATCATACCATAAAGAGATTTAATCCCCTACCCTTGCAATAAATGGCTGAAGATCTTCCCTCAACTTAAGAATTTCGTTGAAAAACTAGGAGAAGCGCTCTTTAAGACTGAGTGCCCAAAAACTCTCTCTTTAATATGTAGTGATCAATCCATTTGATCCACAATGATTCTTTTTCACTTAGAATTCTCTAAATTCTCTTGGTCATTAGGAATCGATTACTCTTACTAACTGACTCCAACCCTAACCCACCCATATTCTTTAGTTAGCAAATAAACTTCCAGTTCACCTTAGCAAAGCCTTTCTCACCTTTTCCTTTACCCTATAGAAACTGCTTCATTAGTTTTTCCACTATTTAACCAGGCCTTTTGAGTGAAAAATATAAGAGCACCAGTAGGTTTGCATGGACATAATAAGAGACTTCAAAAAATAAAGTTTACCTTTATAGGAAAGGGTTTTATTAGTCCAAGACCCCAGCCTTTTTTGAATTTTTCAATAAGAGGAAGGCATTCCCTGTATCTTAAGAACCGAGATTGTTGGCTTTGCTTAGGAAAATAAGATCATCTGCAAAACATAAACACATTAGGAAAAGTTTCTTACATTTGGTGTGATATTTCAAATTATAGGTTGTTTAAATGTTACGTTTCAGTAGAAAGGTGAGCCCTTCCATGCAAATTAGGAATAGATAAAGGTAGAGGAGATCCCCTTGCCTAAATCCTCTTTTTCCTTTTATAAACTTTGTGCTATTAATCAAAATCCCAAAAAAGGTGGTGGTAATGCATTCTTGAATCCAGTTTATGAATAATTAAGGAATCTCATAACTTCCATAATCTATAATAAAAAGCTCCATCGGACACTATCGAAAGCTTTTTGTAGATCCACTTTAATTGCACAATTTTAAGGGTTTTACTTCTATTATACCCTTTCAAGAGTTCCTACAGAATAAGCTGGATTAGGGCTTATATTATTGGATTACAACTCTAGTTTAAATGATCACTTATAAAAAGGAGACACCTTAAATTAAGTGAGGAGATATCCTATTCACTTTGAGAATTCTCATCTTATACATGACATCCTTTGATCTTATTAATTTGAGTGTCAATAACAACCAAAAATAACCCAGTGAAAGTCTCATTGATATGTGAGGTTTGGGGAAGTCTAGTCATACGTGTACTTACCTCTAACGGATAGAGAGATTATTTTCAATAGACCCATATAAATACATATATATGTAACACACACACACACACACACACACATACACACACACACACACACACACACACACATATATATACATATTAAGATAATAAAGTAATAATAATTAAAAGATAAATAAAAACAAAAATATGAAAATGAAAACAAAAAGATGATGCTGCTGCTGATGATAAGCAAATATAATAAATAAATACATATAAATAAAAATATAAAATAAGTAATAAAATAAATAATACAATAAAAATAAAAAGTCATTACAAGAAAATATTTAGACTAAGTAAGAAGATGTTTAGGCTAAATAATTAAGAGGAAAGGATAATATATTACTGATATAAATGATAGACATTTCAAGTTTTAACAAATAGAATCCAAATTTACTAACTCAATGGTTAAAAAACACACTTATTGTCCAAAAATGCATCATCCACTAATATTCTACAGTTGGACATTGAAAGACAAAATCTTTTAGTTCCAATCACGATGTTGTTACTGTTGATTGAAAAACCAATTCATTAGTTTCAAGCTCAAAACTGCAAGTATACGGGGTGTAACTTAGAGAAAAGAACAAATATCGATCCCTTAGAGATTGTGTTTAGACGTTACTTAATTCAAGCTGCTTCATTTGAGAACCAATTTTAATGAATATAAATTTAAAAATTAAACTAAATCAAACAACTAACAATGAACAAATGATAAAGCAAAAGTGCAGAAACTTGGAGTACTAGATTTAACAATTAGAGATCACTTTTTCCTTATCTTATCTCCCTCTTACCTTATTAATTAAATTATGCCTCGCCTAAGATATCCTAATGTATTAACTACCCTCTCTCAAGGTGTAATTAATTTTCCCTAGCCAAATTAAATGGAAATGATTAAGTAATCTCTCAATCTACAAAATCAGTCTACCAACTTAACTAGTTATGAAGTTATCCTATAGGTAATCAAATAATTAGCCAAGATCTCTCTCTAACTAATTAATTAACTTGATGAATGTAGGTCTATAAAGTGCTAATTCTCATTATACATCCCTACATAATTTACCCAACTCAATTTCTCAATATATTGCAAGGTATAAACTCAACATTCGTCAAAAGCATTATTCATTTAAATTAACAAAGTAGGAGTTCAACAAGTAGTTTAAAAATAATCTCTATAAATAAATCAGCCACTCATAATGTCATTAACATCCCCAACAACCAAAAATCCATCATAAAGATCTTAGAAGAGAAAAAGGAATAAAAACTAGATAAAGCTCTGGAAAAGTTAGAGTTGGTGTGCTTTTTGCCTAATTTGGAATGAAAATATTGATTCTCTACCTCTCTCTAGGGTCTGAATTTGTTTTATAGCTTAAGGAGGCATGTTCTCCTGTCATACTCTTGACCGTAGGGATTTATGCCCTTACGTCAAGTCACAAAACCCTAAAAATAAATGAAACTCGTGTTTTTTCTGACTCCAGTTGCCACGATCGTGGGAATTAGCATGAAACCCATGATCATGGGTTCTTGTTCTACAGCTCCTCCATTCTTCTCATCTCTTTGTCCCTAGCTTAATCACAAAGGTGGCCACCCTCCATTCCTACACCAAAATGATCAATTCTTACCTTAAACCAACATCAAACATAAAAGAACAACCATAAAGATCAAACTAAACAAAAATGAACAAAATAAGTCCTAAAACCTAATAATAACAACCTGTTATACAAGAAATTCATGAAAAATACTTAGAAAAGCACACATTAATGAACAACTATCAGTTACTTGAAATTAAGCATGCAATAGATAAGATTGATAAAAAAAGGCTGCTATTCAAATTGACCACAAAATCTATCTTTCAGGTTTTTCCCCACAAATTTGAACAAGGTTACATTACTATGCACCTATGATAGCGTACGTGTCATTGGTAGGGTTTTCAAAATCTCGAGAAAGCAATATATCTGCATATGTACAATGAATGCAAGTTTACCTTAACTTCATATGTAGATATAGTATTTCAGATCATCATTGCTATTTCATCGACATAAAGCATTGAGTACCTCCCATCCCTAAGTTTTCTCTCATTCTTACTTTTTCTTGGAAAAATTAAAAAATGATATTAATTAAAAAATTAAAAATGATATTAACATCCTTCAAGTGTTACAAACTACAATAAACTAGAGGTAAGAAATTAAAAATCCAAGGAATTTAATTACCTAGATCTTAAGTAAAGAGTCTCCTTGATAGTACGCAAGATCACAAAAGCATCTCCTTCTTAGTAACAAATTTATTTGTCTCCTTCTCATAAACAAATTTGTTTTTAAATTTCTTGTTATTCCTTTCATTCCAAAATCCATAGAGAGTGGACCCAAAAAAAAATGAAATAACTCTCCAAGGTGTCATAATGGTTTTTGGTATGCTTAACCAACCATTGAATGGCTTTTAAGAGAGAACCACTTGTGAGATCACAATGATAGAATTGTTTGATCTTTTTCGAAACTAGAGAAGCAAAAAACAATTAAAAAATAAATGATCCCTCTTTTCATCCAATTCCTGCATAAGATACAAGTCCTATCCACTGCTAAAAAGTGCAGCCTATCTATAATACTTTCAAAATAGAAATGAGTTTTTAAGAATCAAAAACTTATTCCAAACAATAGTGTACCGGTTCACCTTAAGACCAAGAGGTTGCATCAAATTACCAATTTGTTTGCTGGACATATTAGAAATAAGCTTACCCTTCCAGAAGAAACTATTTAAATGGAAAATGTCAGGTTGATAGGTAGGTTTATAGTTTAACAATACTATTGAACATAAGATCCTTAATAGAAACTTTGGAAGACTAAAACCACAAGATACTTTTTCTAGTAAAGACCAAAAACTTAATTATTTGATTATAGAAACCTAAAAACAATCCAATAGTTCCACCTAAATTTTATTATGTATCATTATATTACTAAATTGTTGCTTAACATTTTTTTACAATCTTACTATTTTCTTAAGTTTAGGACAAGAAAACTAATTAAGATTACTGTTAATATCATATTTTATTATCAGCAAAGTTACAAATTGGAATCTCTCTGAATTTAAATTTATAAAACCAAGTAGGGATCTGCTTATATAATAACTAGATAAATAAAGTTTTCTTTTGAAAATTAAATAAAATAAAGTTTATATATATAACGTAAAACACAAGATAATAGTTATAATAAAAGTGAAAAGTTTTTATATAAGAAATATTGAGAAAAATAAGATAAACTATATTTAAGAACAACATAATTACTATAAATGCTTATGCTAAATTTGTTTACATTAATAATTTCTTAAACTTTTAACATTGAGATAATTATTTCTTGAAGTAAAATGACTAATATAGTTAGGATAAAATATCTTTGCTTCCATAATATACTAATATAGTTAGGATAAAATATCTTTGCTTCCATAATATAAACTTTACACTATGATACAAAATGCATTACTTTTATATCGAAGTTTTTTCATTACAAGATACATTTTGAAAATATAGAAAATAATAAAAATAAAATTTATAAATATAATTATGAAGGAAAATATAGTCACACTAGTTCATTTAAGCTAACAATGCTTCTAATTATAAAATATAAGTTTAAGTAATTTCAATTTTAATAATAGATTCAGAAGGTCATACAAATGTTGGTTATAGTTTAAATTTTATTAATACTATACTATTTATTTTAAAAAATATTTTAATTAAATCATATGACTAGATAACTTTATGGGTTTACTATTAAATATTTTATGCACAATTACACACTTTATTCAATTTCTCTAAAATATATGTTTAAATGAAAAGGGAAGTCAAATGTGTAAATCATAGCTTAACGTTTTACAAAAAAGAAAATTTAGATTTTTCTCAATTTTATAATAGTGTTAATTATTAAAATTATTTAAATATTATATTAATAATTGTAATGAGGTAAAAATAATTTAATCTCAATATCTTATCCTCTACTATGAATGGCGATAATGGCCCAGCCTGTTCGACCCAGCCAATTTTTGGCCTAGGTTGGCTGAGTCATGGGCGGGTCCACGGGCTATGCCACGAGCCAACCATGGTTTGCCCTATCCAGCCCATGGCCTGCCCATTTTTTTTCAAATGGTGTTGTTTTAATTTTTTTTTTAAAAATAAATGGCCCTACTCGCCCGTGGCCTGACAAGCAATAACTCAGACCACGGGTCAATCAGCCTGTCGACGGTAGGCCTAGCCATCCTGGCTCGCTGGGCCACGGGCTACCATAGCCCGGGGCAGGAACAAGGGCTGCCTCAACCCGATTCAGCTTATTGACATGCCTATCCTCTACCCTATTCTCTTCTCCTCCGACTAAAACCTAGCTCGACCTTAAATTATTCCTAGAATAGTCTCGTCATCCAACTCGAATGTTGAAACACCAACTTAATAGACTCAAGCCTCACTGAGAAGAACATTCATGCATTAATGTATGTATTTGAATCCATAAGGAACTCAGTGCCCTACTTTCTCAGGAAACTTTTTACTTTTAGCTTATTCACGAGGGTTTTAATAAACAACTTGGTTCGATCAGTAATAGAGATGGTGGTAGTGCCAGAGAAATTATAGCCCTTAATTTCTCACTCTTCAACTTTTCACTTAGAAACAACACATTCCCCATGTCAACTTGCTCAAAAATGTCACCACCAAAGCTACCACTTGGACTTTATTTCCTTCTCTTCACTACCGTCAGAACAACAACTAAACTCTCTTTCACACTCCCATCTTCACCCTTCCCTATTTCCATTCCGACCACCCGACCCTTCTCTTTTGTTCTCTCTAACTTAGACCCAAAATAGCTAACATGTATGGGATATTCAATGCACAAGACAAATACTGAATATACCTCTTAATATTTCATTCATCAAATACTAGAATATAATAGAGAATGAGTATAACAATAAAACAATAATGGAATTAAGAACAGAAGCAAGGCAGCAAAAGAAGAAGAGTCCAAGGCATAGAAAATAGAAAAGTATTCAAACTATCTCCCCCATCTCTCACGTATCCATTGCCTTATAACTAACTCTCATATTCCTTGAGCCACCAGCTGGCTCTCTTTTCTCTCTCACTTCTTTTGATGCCAACATTGCTCGAATTATGTGCCATCTGTCCCTCTTGCATAACAACTTACTATTGCTCCTCTTCATCCACATGTCCTAGTCCTCCTGTGGCTGATGTTTTACTTATTACAATGCCTCCTTTATTAAGAACAACCTTGTCCTCAAGGTTGAAGTCTAGGTAGTTACTTTCAAAATCATTTAAGCTCTTCCATGTAGCTTCTGTGCTAGGTAGCTCTTTCCATTTGATGAATAATTAAGGCACCTGATTATTTTTCTTGACTAGCACCCTGGTTTGTAGCATTGTTTCAGGTTGCAACAAGGGTCCCAAGTCACTTATAATATCAGGCAGTGGTGTATAATGCTCCCAGTCAGTACCCTTGAAGCACTTCAACTTTGAGAGGTGAAAGACTAGATGTATTTTGGCTCCCTGTGGTAGTTGGAGTTTATAAGCTACAAAGCCAATTTTTTCAATTATCTCAAAAGGGACAAAATACCTCATGCTCAATTTCTGATATCTTCTCAAAGTAGTTGAAATTTGATGATAAGGTTGTAACTTCATGAATACCAATTGGCCAATATCAAAGTGGACATCTATTCTTTTCGTGTTTGCATACAACTTCATTTTCTGTTGAGCTCGAAGCAAATTACTCTTAAGTAGGGACAAAATCGCATCTCTTTAAGTAATGGTCAGCTGTGTTCGACTGGAATCACTCATAATGACAATGTCTCTTGTCAATTTAGGTGCATCCCTACCATAGACTACCTTGAAAGGTGTTATGCCTATGTTAGTGTGGAAGGAAGTATTATACCAGTATTCAGCACAATTTAAAACTTTTGACCAATTTTTCTAGTGCTGTGAAGTAAAACACCTTAAGTACATTTCTATACATTTGTTGACAATTTCAGTTTGCCCATCACTTTGAGCGTGATAAGCTGAGCTCATCTGTAATGTAGTCCCCTGGAGATTAAATAACTCACGCCGAAACTTACTTGTGAAGAATTTATCACGATCTAAGACAATGGACTTAGGTACTCCATGCAATTTGATAATATTATCCATGAACGTTGTAGCTACTGTAATGCTTAAATAATCAAATTTCACTGGGAAGAAATGGCCATATTTAGTAAGCCTATCTACCACTACCATGATAACTGTGTAGCCATGAGAAGGAGGTAAACCAGTTATGAAATCCATTGAAAGGTCTTCCCAAATATGAGAAGGAATGGGCAGTGGCTGTAGTAATCCATAGGCAAAGAATTTGGAACTTTAGCTTATTGACAAATAGCACAACATGAAATAAAATGCTTAATATCCCTCTGCATATGAGGCCTATAGAATTGACAAGCCACCCTTACATTTGGGTGTCTAGAGAAGAAGTTATAGCCAAAAGAATCCAATCTATTTTTATCCTCAATCATATTGAACTTACTTTGGGGCTATTAGCATAACTTTCTCTATAGGTATTAGATTTAGGTGTTCTTTAGATAGTTCGAAAGAGGAATTCAAGGACTACAAATTTCATGAAGACCTCAAAGATCAATTCTATTTTCTTGGGTCAAAAATGGAACAGAAGATAGATATAGATGAAAAATAGAAGAAGCAAAACACATAAGAAGATGACATCATCACAGAAGAAACATAGAAGAAGATAACGTCATCACAGAAGGAGTTCGTGAACAGTAACACAGAGGAAGTTCATGAACAGTAACACAGAGGAAGTTCATGAACAGTAACACAGAGGAAGTTCATGAATAATAACACAGAGGAAGTTCATGAACAGTAACACAGAGGAAGATGACGTCACCCAGAGGAAGATGACGTCATCCCAAAAGAAGTTGGTTCACAGAGGATACAAAGCATAGACGATGAATCCTTACAGTGAAAGATGACGTCACTCAGAGGAAGATGACATCATCATAGATGAAGTTGATTCACAGAGGATACAAAACACAGACGATGTATCCTTACAAAAGAAGATGACTTACAAAAGAAGATAGCTTATAAAGAAGAGGACTTACAGAAGATGCATCTCTATAGACGATGCATCCTTACAGAAGAAGATGACGTCACCTAGAGGAAGCTGACATCATCATATAAGGAGTTTGTTTACAGAAAGAGTTGATTTATGGAAGAAGATGACGTCACCCAGAGGAAAATGACATCATCACAAACGATACCTCTAAACTTCTGAACAACTTCACTTGCAAAGATCCTAACTTCGACTCCGATGTCCAAAAATTTCATGCTATATATCATTGGAAAGCTAGAAAAATAATCTACAATTTAAAGAAAGCAGCTTCATCCAATTCAGCCTAGATCAATC
>JANZXR010003718.1:0-17093 GCA_027575705.1 Erythroxylum echinodendron
TTGAGTGAGGACAAGCAGGGTGGTAATCCGGAACCTTTACGGCGTATTGAGGATTTTTGAAAGGTTGTTGCTATTTGAAAACTTATTGATCTTGATGCTCAAGGTTAAATTACATTGTCTTTATATTTCTCTATTGTTTATGACGATTCTTTTCTGGAACGTTAGGGGCACTGCTAGCTCCTTTTGTAAAAGGAATATCAAGGAACTTGTTAGAAGCCATAAAGTTGAAATTCTTATTGTCGCAGAACCTCATATCAGCAAAGGGATAGTAGATAAGGTCATTCGTAGTTTGAGGTTTGACGGGCATACTAAAGTGGATGCAGTAGGTTTCTCAGGTGGTATTTAGGTGCTTTGGAAAAATTCAATTGGCAACGTTCAGGTGTTTGAAATGGGTGGTCAGTTCTTGACTATTCTTATTAAGTCACCTGAAAAAGTTACATGGGGACTCATAGCAGTATATACGAGTCCTGCGGCAGTTACACGACAGTTCTTTTGGGATTATTTGCAAGAGTTTTCAGATTTTGATGGACTCCCTTGGATTATTCTTGAAGACTTTAATCAGATTTTGTTGAGTGAGGACAAGCAGGGTGGTAATCCGGAACCTTTACGGCGTATTGAGGATTTTTGAAAGGTTGTTGCTATTCGAAAACTTATTGATCTTGATGCTCATGGTTATTGTTTTACTTGGTCTAATAGGTAATTTGTATCCAGACTTATTCGAAAGAAATTAGACCGCGCCTTATGTAGTATGGAATGGAGGCATTCTTTTCTTAAGGCTTTTGTGCGTAATTTACCTCATGCTTATAGTGATCATTGCCCAGTTTTAGTTTCGTTTAAGAAAAGGTTTACTGCTAATCGTTCTGCCAGGCCCATTCGTTTTGAAGCTGCATGGCAAACCCATTTTTCTTTTTCTCAGGTCCTTCTTGCTAATTGGAATAATGATATTGGGCTGCATTCTAATCTTCATAATGTCCAGCTTACTCTTCAGCATTGGAATTCACAAACATTTGGGAATATTTTTAAAAGGAAACGTGTTTTGTTAGCTCACCTTGGTGGCACTTAGAGAGCATTGGAATGTACTCCCAATCCGTTTCTTTTGCCTTGGAAAAAAAGTTGAGTGCTGAGTATAATGAGGTCCTTAATCAAGAGAAACTGTTGTGGTTTTGAAAATCGAGAGAGACTTGGGTTCAACTTGGTGACCGTAACACACGTTTCTTCCATACCCTTACCTTAGTACGAAGGAACAGGAATCAGATTCATATGATTAAAGATGAGACTAGTAATTGGATTTGGGACGAAGTACAAGTCCAAGAGACTGTTTTTCATCATTTTTATCAAGTATATTTGGCTGAACCTTTGTAGTTAGATTTTCGATAGGTTTGTCCAAGGTGTTCACAGCCAATTGAGGAGCGTTTCCTTTTGGATATTATTCATATTCCACATCCTGATGAGGTCGATATAGCTTTGAAACAGATGGCCCCTTCAAATATCCTGGTCTGGATGGTTTTCAGGCTGGCTTCTATCAGGCTAATTAACCCATTGTGGGAAATTCTTTGGTTTCTTTTGTCCAAGATGCCTTTATAAGAGGGAGTTTTGATGATACTCTAAGTCGTGTGTTAGTTTGCCTTATCCCTAAAATTGATCATCCGGAAATGGCTGCTCGGTTTTGTCCAATTTCTCATTGTAATGTTTCGGTAAAGCTCATGTCCAAGATCATTGTGAATCACCTTTGGCCTTGGCTCCAACAGTTTATAGCACCTACTCAGAGTAGTTTTATTCTGGCCAGAGGTACTTTAGATAATATTATTCTTGTTCAAGAGACTACTCACCCTTTCTCTCAAAAGAAAGGGAAAAGTGGTGGCTTGATGATGAAGATTGATTTGGAAAAGGCTTATGATCGTATTGATTGGGAGTTTTTAAGATGGGTTCTTCAAGATGTGGGATTTCCTTCTACCACTGTGTCTTTTATCATGTTCTGTATCAATTCTACAACGATGAATTTTCTTTAGAATGGCGAAGTCACTGATTACTTTATACCGTCTAGGGGTCTCCGTCAAGGTGGCCCCTTGTCTCCTTATCTTTTTGTTTTATGTCTTAATAAGCTTTCTTACTTGATTGAACAGGAGGTAACAGTGGGTAACTGTAAGCCTATCAAACTGTCAAGGGGTGGGCCTGCTATTTCTCATGCGATGTTTGTAGATGATTTAATTTTGATGGGTGAAGCTTCAATTAAACAAAGCAAAATCATAATCAACTGTTTAGAAAAATTTTGTGCCTTTTTAGGTGAAAAGGTTAATGTTGCTAAGTCTAGATTTTATGTTTCCTCGAACACTGCTAAGATAGTAGTAGACGGTATTCAACGATGTACAGGCATTGCTCCATGTGTAGATCTTGGATTGTATCTTGGTGTTCCTCTTCATACGCAACGTGTTTCTCAACGAACCTATGACCATATCCTAACAAAGATCAAGAAGAAATTGACTGCTTGGGAGGCTGATCAACTCTCGCTTGCTGATCAAGCCACTCTTAAGCAATTTTGTCACTAGTACCATGGCTACGTATACTATACAAACCACGAGACTTTCCATCACTATATTCTAAAAAATTGACTCTCTCAATAGGAACTTTCTCTGGGGTTCAACAGCTAACAAACAAAAAGTACCACTTCTTAAGTGGGATATGATCTGTCGTCCACGTAAGGAAGGTAGCTTGGGTTTTCAGAAAACTGCAGATATGAATTTGGCTTTGTTGGTTAAACTTAGTTGGAAACTTGAGACCAATGATAATAGTTTATGGGCTCGTATTTTAAAGGCTAAATATTTTCAAAGATCCACATTTTGCAGTCAAAAATTAAACCCGTTGCTTCTTATACTTGGAGGAGCATTTGTGCTAGTAAGAATATTGTCAATCAGGGTTGATCAAGATTGGTTGAGTGTGGTGATCAAACATTCTTTTGGTTTGATAAATGGCTTGATAACTCCGAGTTGGCCTCGTTAATTGATCTAAATTCCCTGCCCCTTTGCAAGACACAAAAGTCTCTGATTTCTTAGACAACGAAGCCGATTTTTGGGATATTGTACACTCCTTCCCCGATGAAACCCGAAATCTTTTTTCTCTTTTGATGCCTGTTCGTGTAGAAAAGGACAGAACTATTTGGTCTGCTTTTCCCTTGAAGTAAATCACAGGTTAGTAAAGACTTTACGTTAAAGAAACTAGATACACAAGAAGGGGGGTTGAATGGTGTATCCTCCTTTTTGAATATAAAATCTCGAAAAGAACTTCTCTTTCTTATTAGAAGAATATCACAACTTATTACATAGTTAAATCGAAAATTAGTTCTTTATGAGTTTTAACAATGAAGTAAACTAAAGTAAAGAGTAGAAAACAGACAATGCGATTTTTATACTGGTTCACCCTAAACTGTGGGCTACGTCCAGTCCTTAGAGTTTGTCTGAGTGTTCTACTATTCTTTAAATGATTACAAGTATTTTTCTTCCCTTCCAGAGCCTCTTCAGGTCCTTTACAAAGTATTCTTTCACTATCTTAGCCTCTCCAGGCTATCAACCTTTTCTTTCTCTCACTAGAAAAAGATTGTGAGCTTTTGTTATAGTAATGTTAGCTCTATTCTAAGTAAGCACAGTAACACTTTTCTTTCAAATTATCTAGCTTTCTAACTTGTCTCAGTTTTTCTAACTTTTAGCATCTTCGAATGCGACTAATATTTACAGCCTTCATCTCTAACTGCTTCTGCTCTTGATAACGGCTTCTTGATTCTTGATAACCGCTTCTAGGTAACCGTCATTTAGTTGAGTTCTGTAACTAACTCTAACTAAATAATTGTCTGATGTGTTAGTGTATCTTCGTGGTTTCTTCTATGTCTTCTTTGTGTCTGTGTTGCCTCTGCATCTGCGTTTGAATAGTCTTTGCGTCTGCGTTTGCGTCTGCGTTTGTGTCTGTGTCTATATAGTCTTTGTGTCTGCATCTGCGTCTACATAGTCTTTGCGTCTACATCTGCGTCTGCGTCTGCATCTATATAGTCTTTGCATCTGCGCACTTAACACTTTTGTCAAAGATGTTCATTTGTTTCTGACATTATTATTATTTGATTATCATCAAGATTAATCATCGTAAAGTCCTTTTGACTTAACACATTCAAGTTTTCAATCATGGACCCCTCAAACTAGAAAACACTAACAAGGAGACTTTTAAGATCAACGGGCATTATTGCAAACTATATCTCTGAGGAGTAATTCCCAAGGACAAGGAAGTGATTTCCTTATCTTCAAAGAATTAAGAAGCCTTTATAGATGCGAGGTCAAGCTAAGGACCAGAAATTCGTTTAGTATTTTTATTAACATTGTTAGGTTTAGTTAGCATTGTTTTGAGCATTCAATAAAATTTCAGTAATTCGTGTTGAGCCATGATAACTAATTCTTTCAGGGCGTTCAATTGCCACCTCCAACACCATCCCCGCCTCCATCACCATGAGGCTTTATCTAACCATTTTCCTTTTAAAATTTAGTTTGCATTTTTATTTTTATCTTTGTTTTTGTTTTACTTTAATTTATGTGTCTTCTTTCCTTATGTGTTTTTGTTGTTCCCTTCTCACATTAAGGACAGTGTGTTGTTCAAGTGTAGGAAGGGTTATATTTTTTGTTTTGAATGTGATTTTGCATATTGTATGATAGTTGTTAGGTTGCATTTTTGTGAATTGTGTGAATGTGTCAATAGTTTAGATGTATTGGAATTGATTTAATTTTGAACATATTCTATTAGATTGTGAAGAATCACTAGCTCACAAAAATTATCGAATTGGGGTCTTTGGATAAATATACAATTTAATTATGATTTAGTGTGAGTTTGTCACCCTCTAAATTGTCACATTCATTCATAATTTGAGGCCTTTCAACTTAAGTAGCTTATTAGTATTTTTCATGGAAAAGAGTAGCTAAAACAACAAGGTAGGCAATAAAAAAATCATGTTTGCTAAATATATAACTATTCCACTGACCTTAGGTTTATGAATAGAGCCAGTAGTCAGTTAAGAACGTGATATAGTTGAGAAACCAGATCGACACTGATCGCAATGTTACACAAGCTAAGTTTTAATATTTATTAACCTTGGTAAATTCCACAAGTGTACGGGTCACTCGCGTAGTACCTAAAATATCAATCCTACGAGGAGGGCTAAACTAGTCCTAAAATCTAAGGTTGTAATAAACTACAATAATTCAAAAGAAATAAACTAATGCAGGAAATAAATAAATCAAACAATTAATTTCAAGAATTGAGTTGCAAAAATCTAAACAAAATAACGGATCACACAAACCAATCCTAAAATTAACCTAGAAACTATGAAAAGAGAGAAAAAGGATTTTAATATGAAAATCTAATTAATAATGTAATTATTGAATTAATGGGTCTAGACAGTCCTAGGATGAATTACTCTTTCTCGAATTATAATTCTTAACCCTAACTGATAATCCCTAATTTAAATTATGGAATTGTGATTCCTCAATTCACAATTGACCCAAAACCTAAATTAGTTCTAAAATGTTCTAATAACCTACTGGGAACCTACACTCGATCTTTCGTTACACGATTCTACCTATTTGATTCAATTCTTTACCTATCAAATTACTTAACTCTCGTTAGCCTAATTTGATTATTGTCACTCGGCTTACCCTCTCAGTTTATTACAAAGTTATTAAGAAAAGATATTAAATCATAATTAAATCAATAAAAAAAAATCTAATAACCTTTATTATTCTCAAGTATTAAAATTTCAAAGGTGAGTTTAGATATAAATCAACACTCGAAAAAAGTTAATTTCAATAATCATCCCAATTTTATACATCAATAAAATTGAAATAAAAATAGCAATATTGTCGGAATGGATTTGCAAAGGTAGTGACTGTGGGAAACCACCTATTTTGAGAAGTATGTCACGTGAAGCTTCACTTCTATGTCTCTCTTCCTTCGTCTCCTTCCTTAATTTCTCGATAACTCTCTAGGTTTCTTCCGAAATGTGACTACCGTGAAAGCTCTCTTCTTAGACTCTCCATGGCTCATTCTATCTTGTAATACTCAAAAGTAAATAAATTCCACTCCATTTAAGCCATTGACATATTCAAACAGTTCACAAAATGCAACCTAATAACTATCATACAATATGTAAAAATCACAATCAAAAGTAAAATACATAATCCCTCCCCATACTTGAACAACACATTGTCCTTAATGTGAGAAGGGTACACAAACACACTCGGGGGAAATAAAACACAATATACAAAAAACACAAGAATAAAATAATAAAAAAATGAAAAGAAAAGGATTAGAACACGAAACTGTTTATAGTGATAGAGGTGGTGATGACGATAGTGTTGAAACCAAATCTGCTTGCCATCGAGAGTATTTCCCTATCTTTAGAAATGATTCAAGAGAGTAAAAAAATTAGCAATCCAATCTGTTCCAAATTAGTCAAAACTTATTTAAGAATTTAAAACAACCCTAACTACACAACACTTTAAATTTAACTACTAAACATGCTAATTTATGGTCATTAGCTTGACCTTCATCTTTTAAAACTCAGCCAAGATCAATTATGAGCGGTTTACTTCCACCCTTCTCGTTCAATATCAGTTTTGTAGCTTGTGAGTAAGCTAAAAATTGTAAAATGATTAGAAGGACAATATTAATAAAGTTGAGAAAACCAATTAAGTTTAATAATGCCCTTTTTTCTAACAAACTGTCAATAAAATGGGGAATAACATAACTCCCTGAATCTTCCATTAAATCTAATAGTTTGTCCTGTACGAAGATATGTTGCTCTCTTTCTTCCTTAATCACCTTCGTCTCCTTACTTCTTCAGCTTTATGAATAGAGACTATAATAGCTTCTTCAAACTAGATGTTTGTTATCATCTGTTCTTTATACTCTTGTTCTTCATAAGATTCGACCACATCAATTATCCTGAATGAGCTGCTAACCTTTGGATTCTTAATTACATCATTCATGTTGAATGTCATTTGAACATCATCAATCCAAAAGATATAGTTCTTTCCCTAAACATCTATACAAGATATCTCGATGTTCACATATGTTATATCAAAAATTGGTGAATAAAAGGGATGCTTGACATTCTTTTCTTCAATCTCTTTCTTTGTCTCTTTATCTTCAATAAGGTCGAGTACGGTTTGGTTTTTTACTGGTCCTTTGTCTCTTCCCTATTTTTAAGTGTGATAGCCTCATATTGGTCTCGCAAATGTAATTCCATATTTCTCAGAGAGTCTTCCACACTTTTCTTATAAAACTCACGAGAAATTTATCTTACTTGAATCTCCGGGTTATGAATAGAAGCGACATAATTTGTTGTTACTAGATCAAATTGCTCTTCCAGTCTTTTTTGGTACTCTTCCATGTTTGTTAGCTTATCCATGATTTTTCCAATTTGGAATCCCATGAATTGGACTCATCTTGCTGAAATTTTGATAGGCATTGATGTCCTAAGTGAGTCCCTACATTGTTGGACCAAAAGAAATCGAGGTGGTTCTGCCCCCCTGGATTGTACATGTTCCATCCATATTGTGTCTCATTACAGTTCATAAAAGTTCTTTTCTACCTATAATATATACCTTCATCATTGTTCTTTCCATTTCTTCTTAGTAACTAGTTCTTCAGATTTCTCATTCTCAATCTAAGATGTCTTGATGTGTCTCTTACTTTACGCCCCAAACTTTTTAAACACAAAAACTAGTGAAAAAAGCCTTAGACTAAAGAACAAAACTAATCGCCTCCCCGACAATAGTGCCAAAAACTTGATCATAAGGTTACACACGCTAATTTTTAATATTTATTAACCTTGGTAAATTCCGTAAGTGCACGAGTCATTCACGTAGTACCTAAGGTTTCAATCCCACGAGGAGGGCCAAACTAGTCCTAAAATCTAAGGTCGTACTAAACTATAATAATGCAAAAGAAATAAACTAATGCAGGAAATAAATAAATCAAACAATTAATTCCAAGAAGTGAGTTACAGAAAACTAAACAAGATAACATATCACACAATCCAATCCCAAAATCAACTTGGAAACTATCTAGTGAAAGAAGAGGATTTTAATATGAAATTAACGAAAATCTAATTAATCATGCAATTATTGAATTAATGGGTCTAGACAGTCCTAGGGTGAATTACTCTCTCTCGAGTTATAATTCTTAACCTTAATTGATAATCCCTAATTTAAAATATGAAATTGTGATCTCTCAATTCACAATTGGCCCGAGACCTAAATTAGTTCTAAAATTGTCTAATAACCTACTGGGAACCTATATTCGATCTCTCGTTACACGATTTTATCAGTTTGATTCAATTTTTTACCTATCAAATTACTTAACTCTCATTAGCGTAATTTGATTATTGCAACTCGGCTCACCCTTTTAGTTTATTGCAAAGTTATTAAGAACAGATATTGAATCACAATTAAAGGAGATAGGTGGATTCAAACTATGATACTCTGGAAGTACGTGAAAGCATAATGGGATAGGTATCCTAGTGGTTAAGGAACTTATAAACCAAGTGGTGGGGATCACGAGGGTTAATGATAGGAATGTGGTGGCTAAAATCTTTTTAGCAATGTGGTTCTCAATGTAGTATATGCTTATTCATCTCAAGCTGGTTTAGACGTACAATAAAAACGACTATTTTGGGCGACGTTGGATGGAGTGCTTCTATAGATCCCTAATACTGAGAAAATTCTCCTGGGAGGTGATTTTAATGGGCATATAGGGGCTGTTTCAGACAGATATATAGGAACTAATGGGGATTCAGGTACGGCACTAGAAATGATAATGGAAATGCTTTATTGAACATGGATATAACATATGAGTTAGTGATAGCAAATTCCTTATTTGAGAAAAACGAAGCGCTGTTGGTGATATTTCAAAGTAACATGACCAAAATGCAAATTGATTATCTCCTTTTCAGGAAGAGAGTTAGATCATGGTGTAAGGATTGCAAAGTGCTTCCGGCGGCATGCTTATTAACCCAACATAAATTGTTGGTTTTGGATATAAGAATTAAGGGATGGAGGTAACATCAATTTACTAAGCAATGTCGTAAAATTAGATTGTGCAATCTAAATAGGGACATGGTGGAACAATTTAGGACATAAATTCGGTATAGAGCTGCATGGTCCATAAGAGGAGATGCTAATTGGATGTGGGAGGGAGTAGCCCCTATAGTGAGAGAAACTGCCATAAAACTCGTAGGAGTATCTAAAAGCAGGGGGATGGAATCTTGATGGTGGTCGAAGAGGTTTAGGGGACGATAAAGGCAGAAAAGAGAGCATTCAAAGATCTTTTAGCAAGTACAATAGAGGCGGAGTGGGAAACTAATAGAGTAAGGTACAAACTGGTAAAGCAAAAGGCAAAAAAGACAATTTCAGTGGCTAAAGGAGAAGCATACAAGACTATGTTCAAGGATTTGGATACGTTCAAGGAAGACAAAAAGTTTTCAAGCTGGCACAAGATAGGGCATATATGACGAAGGATTTTAACCAAGTCTGCTGTATATGAGATGAAGCAGTACAGGTACTCACGGATGCCCATGCCACCAAAAATAGATGGCAGAGAAACTTTTATGTCCTGTATAACAAAGGTATCTTGGTTACCATAGAGTTACGCGAACCCTCCGTGTCAGAGCATTTTCTTAACTGGTCCCCATGCGAAAGGGTCACAAGGGGAGAAATTACAAAGGTTTTGAGGGAGATGACGAGCAGAAAGGTAGTAAGGCTAGATGAGATCCTTATAGATGTATGGTAGTGAATAGGAGTTATCGATATTGAGTACTAGTTCAGCTTTTTAATGTGATCTGCGAGTTAGCCAAAATGTCTGATGAATGGAGATTGAGTAGGTTGATCCCATTATACAAGGCCTAAGGAGACATCTAACAATGTCACAACTATAGAGGCATCAAATTACTACGTCACACAATGAAGTTGTGGGAGAAGGTAATTGAAAAGAGAGTCTAGAGACCTACTTCTATATCGACCAACCAATTTAGATTTATGCCTGGTAGGTCCATGACAGAAGCAAAACATCTACTCTGTAGGCTAATGGAGTGCTGCAGGGAATGAAATCGGGATTTACATATGTTTTTATTAATTCAGAGAAGGCATATGGCAGGGTTCCTAAGGAAATCTTATGGAGGTGTTTGGAGGCAAAAGGCATTCCTATGACTTGTATCCACGTAATTAAGGATATCTATGAAGGAGCATTGACTAGCATGAGGATGATAGGTGGTGACATAGAAGTGTTTTCTATTGGTATTACACTACACCAAGGCTTCGCCTTAAGCCCTTTTTTTGTTCGCATTAGTGTTATATGAACTTACCAAAGATATTTAAGGAGAGGTACCTTGGTGTATGTTATTTGCTGACAATATTGTCTTGGTGGATGAGACCAAGGAGGGGGTCAATTTCAAGTTAGAATGTTGGAGAGAAACATTAGAGTCGAAAGGTATTAGGACGAGTAGAACTAGGATGGAGTATTTAGAATATAAATTTTCGGGAAGCCAGATGGTCCATAAGGCGGCGGTAGCAATTGGTATTGACTTAATACCACAAAAATCAAGTTTTAAACACCTCGAGTCCATCATTTAGAAAGATGATAATATCGATGCCAATATAGTCCACCGTATCATATCTAGGTGGGTCAAATGACAAAGCGTATCAAGGGTCTTATGTGATAAAAAGATTCCTTTAAAGCTCAAAGGGAAGTTTTATAAAATGGTGATTTGGGTAACCATGTTATATGGGGCAAAATGATGGCTTGCAAAATGTAGACATTCAGGACAGTTATTGGTAGTAGAAATGCATATGCTTCGGTAGTTGTGTGACATTCCCAAAAGAGATAAGGTCTAGAATTGTGTGGTGAGAGAAAGACAGACTACAGGTGCCCAGTATTACAAACAAGTTGAGAGAGCCCAGGCTTAGGTGGTTCTAGCATGTGCACAAGAAGCATTTTGATGCTTTGGTATGACGTTGTGAGAAAGTAACCCTTAGTGACTACAAGAGGAGAAAAAGAAGGCCATACAAGAACTGTAGGGAAGTGATCAAGAAAGATATGACAGAGTTGGCCGTTACTGAGGAAGTGGCCAGAAATAGATAATTCTGGCGTGATTGGATAAAGGTAAAGGATACCCTTTAAAGTTCACTAAAACAGTTGAGTATGATATTAGACGGTGTTTACTTTAACACTTGCTCAATGTATTTACTACATAAGAAGTCCAACCTAATGTCCTTTCTATCATTTCTAGTTACAAGTTATGGACAAGGCTTTCTGTCCTACAACTTAGCTTTTCAGGACAGGTGTAGGGGGAAAGATCCCATGAGGCCGTCTTAAACTGTAGGATTGTCATACCCACAGGGTTTCTAAGCAAGGAATCCTAGACTGACTAAAAACAAGAAGAGCTAGACTTTACAGCTTATCGGGTACTAGCATATATGGACACCATATTAGGTATATTCTTTGGTTATATTTTAGTTTTTTATTTATATATTTATTTTAATTTTATTTACATACATTTTTAGCATACCAGTTTTACTTATTTACTCTTTAACTCGTATCACTCTTTTATTGTCACATCTATATATGGATCTACTGGAAACAACCTCTCACTATGTAGGGGTAAGGATGTGTACCCCACTTTGTTGTTGGATTTCAGACTGGGTTCGATGATTATGAATTAAATCAATAAAAACACAATCTACCAACCTTTATTAATCTCAAGAATTAAAAACCCGAAGGTGAGTTTAGATATAAATCAAAACTCGACAATAGTTAATTTCAATAATCATTACAATTTCATACATCAATAAAATTGAAATAAAAACAGAAATACTGTCAGAATGGATTCGTAGAGGCAACGACTGCAGGAAACCACCTATTTCGGTAAGTACATCACGTGAAGCTTTGTCTCCTTGTCTCTCTTCCTTTGTCCCCTTCCTCAATCTCTGGATAACTCTCTAGGTTTTTTTCAGAATATGGCTAACGTGAAAGCTCTCTTCTTAGACTCTCTAAGGCTCTTTTTGTCTTATAATGTTCTTTTTATATCTTGGAAGCCCTAGGTTTAATCCGCGATCGAAATGGTCTAAAAAATCACATGAAACTTAAGTTTTTATATCAGCCAAATGTAGGCCACAATCGTGGCCCTACCTGCCATGATCGTGGCCAGTGTCTAAAGCTTTCTATCATGATCTTGGCCCAAAGTGCACGATCGTGGTCTGGCACACAACTCTCTGCCAAGATCGTGGCCCAAAGTGCACGATCGTGGCCTGTTGTGCCACAATTGTAGGCCATATTTTTGGCCCAAAACTCTCAAAAGCTTCTTTGTTGCTCACCTTTTACCCTAAAACACTAACAAACCCATCAAGGTACCAAAAAAATATAACATTTAAGCTCAAAGACTCATACTAACCCATAAAAAGAATTAAACACATAAACTAACACATTTGAAACCTAAATACACATTAAACACTCAAAATAACATTAAATACTTAAGAAATAAAAACCTGAATCCCAATGCAAATCCTAACTATCAGACACAATCACAAATGTGTGCCTCTGCATCAAAAAGTTATAATGACATTTTAACCAAGCAGTTTAATAAAAAGTGATTTAGTCAAGTAACCGGATCAACATTCATCACCAATATTTGCCTTTGAATAAAAGACTAGGTCCTTGTTTAAATAAATAAAAAATAAAAATTTTTAATAAAAAGCTACGGAACTTTTAATAGCTTGACTTTTTATGAAAACGTACGTAAGAGTAGTTACAAAGTCTAAATGACAAAAGAATTATTAATGTGTGTGTGCAATTGAAAAGGGTAAGTAAATAACGTTTAGATCTAGATTAATCTGTATATTTAGTTGAAAGCCCCTAGATTTTTGCATGCTAATGAATTGAAATGAGTTGAATGATTATGTTTAAAGTTAAATTTATTTCGTGAAGTTGAAACCATTTTTTCATTACTGCATTATGTGTTGTGTGTTTACTATTTTGTTTGCTTGAGGGCAAGAAAACATTTAAGTGCGGGGATGTTGTTAAGTGTGAATTGCATCATGTTTTAGGGCTTGGTTTGTTATGTATTAAGTTTTAATTTGATTGTTTAGTATGTGTTTAGGTTATAATTGTGTTAGTTTGTATTTTTAAGTGTTTTTATGGGTTAGTATAAGTCTTTAAGTTTAAATACTATGTTTTTTAGGTACTTTGATGTGTTTGTTAATGTTTCAGGATCAACAACGAAGAATAGAGAAGTTTTGGAGAACGGAGAAGTTTTGGAGACACTTGATCCGAAATAACAGCCCATGATTGTGGCACAATAAGCCACGGTCGTGAGAAAAGCATTAGAGCCAGCCCACGATTGTGACAAAAGCTTAAGATACTACGGATCGTGACAGAAAGGTTGGATATGGCCCACAATCATGGCATGTAGGGCCACAATCGTAGCATGCATTAAGTAGAGAGGTAAACAAGTGAAAACATCAAATTTCGAGGGATTTTTTAGACCTTTTTGATCCCCAAAAAACCCTAAAGCTGCTCAGAACACAACATGTATTTAAATAACAAGACAAAGGAGATTAGGAACTTTTGCATCAGTCACTAGTTGAGAAACCCTAGAAAGAGTATATTAAGAGATTGAGAAGGAGAAGAAGGAAGAGATAAGTCGAGAAGAAGCGTACGTGAAGTATTTCCCAGAACAAGAGATTTCTTATCGTTGCTGCGTCCATCGTTCGTTCTAATCATATTTTTGGTTTTGTTTTCAATTTTATAAATGTATAGAATTAGGAAAACCATTGATGAATAGGATTGTTGAACGCTAAGGAATGTCTAAACTCACCTTCGGGTTGTTTTTATTCTTGATTTAATAAAATTTAATTGTTTGTATTTTTATTGAATTAATTGTGATTTAATTTTGCACTGGCATAATTCGGTGATAAATTGAGAGGGTGAGCTGAGTGAAAATCATTAACTTAGGCTAACAAGAGTTAGGTAATTTAATACAACGAGAATTAAATCAAGTCAGTAATTTATACGAAGAGAGATCTTGCATAGAATTCTCAGTAGTTTTTGGGCAACTTCAGATCTAATTAGGGTTTTAGGTAGATTGTTAATTGAGAGATTGCATTTCCCATAATCTGATTTGGGATTATAAATTAAGGTTAACGGTTATAACTTGAGAGAGAGTAATCAACCCTATGACCATCTAGAACCAGTAATCCAATAGTTCATAATCGGTCAGGTTAGCATTAAAGATAGATAAAATTATCCTTTCTCTCAATTTGGTAGTTCTTTAGGTTAATTCTTGATTGGTTGTTACAATTGCAATTTGGTTATAATTTCGTAATTGATTCTTGAAATTAAGTGCATGATTGAAATAATTTCTTTTCTTAGTTTTGTTCCTTTTGAATTATTGTGAATTATGTTGTTTTTAGAATTTAAGATTAGATTAACCCTCCTCGTGGGATTGACACCTTAGGTACTATGCGAATGACTAATGCACTTGTAGAATATCGAGATTAAAATATTAAAACTTTTTCATATTGAAAACTTGCGATCTCTTTCCTAAATTTTTTTTAACATATTACTTTTTAGGTTAAGTCTAGCTTGATACTTCTTTTGCCTAATTTTCATGGTCTTATAAATGAGGATGCTGATAAGCATCTCAAGGAGCTCGATGTGGTTTATACTAGTATGAAACCTCTAGGGGTAATGAAAGAGCATATTATGTTGAGAGCTTTCCTTTCTCACTAAAAGATGTGACAAAATATTGTCCTTTTAATTTGCTTACAAGGAATATTAGCACTTGAACTAAAATGAAAGGGCTATTTTTAGAGAAATATTTTCCAACATCAAAGAAAACAAGTATAAGGACAAAGATTTATGGGATAAATCAACATCATGAAGAATCCCTTTAAGAATACTAGGACGATTTAAGAAGTTGTGTGCCAGCTGCCCCCATTATAATATCACGGAGCAACTTCTTATCATATACTTCTACGAAGGATTATTTCCCATAGATAGAATTTTGGTTGATGTAGCAATTGGTGGAGCACTATGTGAAAAGATTCTTGAGGAGGCAAGGACCTTAATTGAGCATACAGTAGCAAATACTCAAAAATTTGGCATGTACAACAATGTTTGTAGGTTAAATGAGGTAAACAATCGATCCATAAAACATCATTTAGATGAATTAACATCTTTTGTTAGACAAATTGCTATAGCACAGGCACAAGTGAAAGCTTGGAGATATGTGCGAATGTAAATGATCTGAAAGATGGGTGCCTAGCTCTCTAAGAGGGAAACATAAAGCATGTTAATGCTATAGAAGGAAAATTTTCCTATCAAGATAATCTATATTCTTGATCAGACTTTTCCCATTAAGATAATTTTCCCATCAAACTTATAACCTAGGTTAGAGAGATCACCCGAACTTAAGTTATGAGGGGAATAAGTAGAAAAACCACTTCCCATATAGGCTACAAGGTGCACAAAAATTTTAGCCTAGACAACAAGTCTTTTCATCTAACTCAGGAACATCATTAGAGGATATGGTTACTTTTCTTGCTACTAACATTTTTCAATTCTAGCAAGATGTAAGATAGTTTCAGTTAGAGACAAGATCTTAATTTTAAGAGACAAAGTCTAAAATTCAAAATTTGGAAAAAATCAAGTGAGTCAAATGGCTATTGCTATCAGTTGTTTAAAAGCTCAAAGTGAAAGAAAATTGCCATTGCAACCTAAGATAAACCTGAGGAATGTTAGTGGAATCACCCTGAGGAGTGGTAGGAAGTTAAAGGGCTCAAAGAGGACTACATAAAAGATGGCTAATAAAGAGAAAATTAAGAAGGAGTTTGAAGAAGAAAGTGATAACTCTTCTAGTTCAAAGGTAAATCCTAACCCTCTAAACATGGTTAAAACTAACCTTCCACTTTTCTACAGAAGGATAACAAACTCAAACAAAGAGACCAGGGATAAAGATATCTTTAAGATTTTTCAGAAGGTTGAATTGAATATACCATTACTAGATACAATCAAGCAAATGTCAAAGTATGCAAAATTCCTTAAGGAATTATGCATGAAAAAGAAAAAGTTGAGATATAAGAAATGATTAGGATGGGTCCAAATGTTTCTACGATCTTTAAAAAGAAACTACCTCCTAAATGTAAGAAGCTAGACATGTTTACAATTCTTTGTAAAATTGGTACCACTATAATTAAACAGGCCATACTAGATTTAGCAGCATCGATTAATGTTATGCCTTATTCCATTATGCTTCTTTAAATTGAGGCTCATTGAAAGAAACTAGTGTTGTCATACAATTTGTTAATTGAACTAATGCTTACCCAAATGGGGTGATTAAGGATGTGGTTATGCATGTTAATGAACTAATATTTCTAACATATTTTTTATGATAGATATGTATAATGAAACATCTTATAATTATATAACTATATTGCTATGGAGATTGTTCCTTAACATTACCCAAACTAAGATAGATGCTTGTTAGGTTTAACATGACCCAAACTAAGATAGATGCTTGTTAGGGCACCCTCATTTTAATATTTTTGATGCCATAAAACACCCCCAAGATAACCATTCGGCTTTTACAATTGTTGTGATTGTCCATTTAGCATAGGAAGCATTTAAGTGGAAGTCCAGAGATAAATTGGAAGCAGTTATAACTAAAGAGAAGACCAAAGTTGCCCAAGATATAATGATTTTGAAGAAAAGCTGTAATGTTGGACAAAAAGTGCTTTTTTATTATTCTAAATTTAATTATTTCTTGGTAAGTTACAATCTTACTAGGTCGGTCATTTGGCAGTTTCTAATGTTTCCCCATATAGTGCAGAAAAGATTCAGAGATTTAAAACAAGTAAGATACTTAAAAGTGAATGTTCATCACCTAAAGTCATCCTATAAAGAATTTCAAGTTGATAATGCAAAAATGGCAATTCCTAAATGTAACACCCCATTACCCTAGGGTACGCACCGGAACGCCCATAGGTCATTCCGACACATATCCTAAGATAACG
>JANZXR010003779.1:0-17085 GCA_027575705.1 Erythroxylum echinodendron
CTTTAATGTATTAAAGAGTATGATGTTAATGTATTATGAGATTTTCGATTAAATGTTGGGTTAGGATATATGTATTCCGAATATGAGTAAGACTCCAAAAACGGGGTCTAACATTCCTTCTTTTCTTCGCCAAATTCTACTAATTTTAGTGTTGATGTGTTATTTTGCCCAATCTTGATGACGATCCTTGATTTCAATCCTTCCCCAAAGCTCCAAACATATATTCTTCACTCCAAAGATGGTCTTTCTACAGAAAGGTTTCGTCCTCTACCAAGATGAAGGCTTAATGATGCTTAAGTAGTCCAAAAATTCTAAGTTTAATGAAGGCTCGCATATTGTCTCGGATTATGATTCCCACGATTGTGGGAATCGTTATGATTCGCATGATTGTAGGAATTGGTCAGAGATGCATTCCTCTTTTCTTCTCCTCTTGATTTCTAGCTCAATCTCCAAGTTGCTCCATCTTCCTTCCTCCACAAAAAATAGTCAATTCTTACCCTAAATTAACATTTAACATAAAATAACAACAATGAAATTCAAAATAAGTAAAACTATACAACATTAATCCTAAACTATAACAAAAATCAATAAGTATGCAAGAAAACATATGCCAATTACATAGAAAAACATAGACTAATGAACACCTATCAACATCCCCACACTTGAATCTTTGCTTATCCTCAAGCAAAATAAATACAACCACTCAATTCTATCATTTCATCTTCACAAAGATCAAAGCATACAATCCCTCAAATACAGGTCAACTCAAATATCAAGTTAATACACATATCATGACTACTTTTTCATTAATGTACATAAGCAAATTCAACAATTGACACCGTCACTCAAAGATAAGTAAAGATGCAAAATGAATTTTCCTTATGGTTTTCACTCATTTCTCTCAAGTGTTTAACGGTTAGTGCTTCACTCAAACTTCCTATAAGAAACTACATTATCATAGGCTTGCTAATACACTAATTCTTCTCTACAATGATTGCATGTATAAATAGATCAAAAGGACTTGTTTAGGGTTGTAATTTGGTAAGGGTTAAGGTGGGTAAAGAGGGAAAAAGGGTTAAGCACAAGCATTAGTAACGTAAACAGTGGATAAGATTGGGATAATCAAAACTTACTTCGAGATATACTAATGAAACAAATACTCTACACTTATTTATGCTACTTAATTATTCTTCCTTTTTCTTTTTTTCTTTTCTTCATTTTTCTTTCTTTTTCTTCATACATGAAAGAGGTATGACTCGAAATCGCACTATATACAATGTAATTTATAAGCTGAAGTATACTCAACTCATCTCGGTAACAAAAATTTCACAACAATTCCAACTAATATATTACTTAATACCCTACTAAGCTTATAAACAGGTAGGTTAATATGGTTTAAAGTTTTAAAATCTCAGGTATCTTCAAGAATCAAAAGGTTAAGGCTTAACAGGGGTAGCAAGGAATAATACAAAAGGTAGTCATTTAAGACAAGGGTTAAAATAAGAAAAAGGGCCTAAATCATCTCTATTAAACATGCATCTAGTAGACTCAAACAAATTCAAAGCAAGTTCTGAATGTAGTAACCTGAGGAAGTAATACACAACAAAGAAATAGAATGACTATGAATGGTGTCATATGCTCAATCCTTACTTTGTCTTAAATGAAAACTTATTATACATCTCTACACTACCTCATTGTTCCAAATGTCGATTTGTGACTAAGCTTATCTACCCAACTACTTTTCATCACTCTATACGGTTCACCCTCTACTCAAGTAACCTAATCCTAGTTCAAGCATGCATTCAATCTAATTTCAACTAGTAAGACAGAATTTTATAGCAATATTTATCAAAGTAATTCAACTATGGTTCCATTGCTGACTCAAAGCACATATAATATGCCTAAACATGCATCCTATCTAGCAAAAAGCAAACAATGTAATTCTAAGAGTCAAAGTCACCTCGCTACACTTAAAGTTCACATTGTCCTCAATGTGACAAGTCAACCACCAAGTAAAGGAAAATGACCTCAAACCAAACAAAAGAAGTTGAACACACAAATGGCATGAAACCAAACAAAAAATGGAAGTAAACCAAACAAAAGGAAATGACATAAAACCAAGCAAAAGATGAAATTAAACCAAACATTAAAAATAACATAAATCCAAAAAAACATGAAATGAAATAAAAACAAACAAGAGAAACAACAAAATTAAAAAAAAAAGAAAAGGGTAAGAAAAGCTTATTCAGATGATGGTGGCAATGGTGTTAGTGAACGAGCTTCAAAGTTGTTCCTCCGATAGAGTTGAGGAACCTCTTCTTTAAGTTGTGCTACTCCTTATGAACTTTCCGCATTTGGGTGTCGAGCTCGTTGATTTGGGATGTCATTTGCTAGGGATGTGGTGGTTTGCGGCTGTATGCACATCCCTCCTACTCTTCACTGCAGTGCGTGTCTGATGATCTCAAAATTCCATAGACTAGAACTCCAAAATCTCAGAACGTCTCAAATATGATATGTCATACATATCGTCTAGAGTTGTACGCAAATTCTCCATATTAACATTATAAAATACACCTGGAGCACAAGCAATATGATACATCCTAAAAAATGAACTTTATTTATTGATAACATCACTATTGAGTGAAAAATCTTGTAAGGTGCGTTGATTTTAATTTTTCGATCTATGCACCACAAAAAGAATAGTTCTTTTGCTGAGCAATTGTTGCTTTCCATTTTATTAAACACAGTCAGACATATAAATATGTGTAAAAGTAGATGCTCAATACTTCAGATTAAAGAATTAGGTGCGTTGCGTGAGTCAAAATGTTCCTCACCAGTGAGAGTGTTCCAATAAGAATCAATATTAAAATCACCGTGACCATCTACAACTTTTGCATTCGGCAAATTGAAAATTTCACACATAACAGGATAATTAATTTTAAAAACATTTCCATCTAACCTAAACCAAAACACATCCATTTTTTAGTTATGCCGGACTGTTGTGAAGAACTCTAAGGTTAAAGTAAAATAAATAGGTACATCGCACTGAATAAACCATCCCATATTTGCAGCTAATTGCTTAAGTTGTCGTCTCACTCCTATATTCTCTAGCCATTCGAAATCAAAATAGTCAGGAGTGAATGTTTGTCCATTTCTAAGGTCACAGAAATGCGTAGCTTCTTTTTCTGAGTAAATTGGGAAGGCAGAGTGGTAAATCATCGCTAAATCGCGCTTGCCTTCCCTTAAAACCTCACGCCGTAATTTATTAGTCGTGTTAGTTAGTCTCTAAACCATCCTCATCCTTGGTGCCATTGTAAAAGGAAAATCTGCAAAAATGAGAGAAAAAGAGTGAAGTTTGAATTTTAGAGAGAGAGAGAGAGAGAGCAAAATCTTACCCAAATCCTTGTGTTTTTGAATGATTAATGCATGAAAAGATGAAAGGATTGTAAGAATAATGAAAGAGTTGAAGAAAATACCAAGAATCTAAAGAAAAATTGAAGATTTTAAAGAGTTGGAGGAGGAAAATTCGTGGGTTAGAGAGAGAAGAAGGTAAAGTTTGAAAGTGGATGGAAAAAGAAAAGGGGAGGGTAACTTTAAGTTTCCCTCCGGAATTGTGGGAATTCCCACGACAGAAACTTTTTGGAGAGCTTTCCCACGCTCGTAGGAATCACCAAATTCTCATGATCATGGGATTACTCTCTAGAAAGTTTCTGGAGAGTAATCCCAGGATTGTGGGAATCATCACAATTCTCACGAGTGTGAAATTTCTCTCCAAAAACTTTCTGGAGAGATTTCCCATGATCGTGGGAATCAATCTAATTCCCATGATCATGGGAAAAGGTGATCCTCACAAATTCAAAGCTTCTTCCAAGCTCAATTTGACTTCTCCATGATCCCACAACCTACAAACACATTAAATTAATATCATTGAGAAGAATTTTGAAAAGAAAACAAATTGAAATTCTAAAAAAAACCATAATAACATCAATCAAACTCAATTTAAACATGATCTTAATTAAAGAATTTCAACTAACAAATAGACAAAGACAATCAAAAGAAAATAAACATCCATAGGTTGCCTCCCATACAGCGCTTCTTTAATGTCTGTAGCTCGACTTTCCTCTATGCTCATGGCGGCTCAAATGACTGGTATGGCAGTGTTGATGGTAAAACCTATCTACTTATTTTATGCTAAAAAAATTACGAGTGAACGGATCGTGACTTGTAGTAAAAGGAGCGGATATCGATCTCATAAGGATTGATGCCTAGACACTACTTAATTTAGACGCAACTTTATTTAAGAAACTAAATTGTGAAATGCAAATAATCTGAATTAAAATTAAAAGGGACTAATGTAAATAATGGATAAATCCGCAATTGCAGAAAATTTGAATTAAAGAATCTAAATGCTAGAGATTGCTTTTTCCTTATTTTGTCTCTCTCCTATTTTATTGATTGAATTTTGTCTCACCCTAAATTTTCGAATGTACTAATTACCCTATCATAAGGTGTAACTATTTTTCCCTAATTGAATTAATAGAAATCGATTGAATGATCTCTCAACTTACCCAATGACTCTACCAATTCAACTAGTTATTAAGTTATCTTATGGGTGATCAATTGACTAATTGAGATCTCTCTTCTAATTATTCAATTGACATAATGATTTCTAGTCTATAGGTCACCAACTCTAGTTGTACAATCCTACATAAAGCTCATCTCACTCACTCTCTCGATTTGTTGTAAGACAACAATTTAAAACAATAATCATAAAAAATACTTCATTCAATTCAATAAAATAGGAGCCTTGACAAAATAATTCAAAAGCAATCCCTAAAATAAAATTAGCCTAACATGGTCTCCATAGCATCATCAACAATCAAATAAACCATTTTTACAAAGAATAGAGAAGATTATGATGAAAGAAAATTGAATAAAAATACTCCTTCTCTTCTTTTTCAAAATCTGGAATTTTGGTGTTGATGTGCTATTTTACCCAATCTTGATGATGATCCCTATCTCAATCCTTCCTTAATGTTCCCAACATATGTTCTACACTCAAGGATGATGTTTCTACAAGTGAGTATCATCTCTTCCTAAAGATGGAGGCTTAATGATGTTTTTATAGTCCAAAATCCTGTGGTTAATGAAGCCTCGTAGATTGCCTCATATTACAATTCCCACATCCCACGCCTATGGGAATTTACATGACTCCCATGAGAGTAAGAATTATAAACAGAACCACTCTTCATTTCTGTTATGATTTCCCATTTGTGGGAATTTGTCCTAGATGAACTACTCTTGTCTTCTATTCTTTAATCTCTTATTCATCCTCCTAGTTACTCTCTCTTATTTCCTACATAAAAATAATCAATTCTAACCCTCAATTAGCATCAAACACACAAAAAT
The DNA here is from genome assembly GCA_027575705.1 of Erythroxylum echinodendron. Classification (NCBI taxonomy): domain Eukaryota; kingdom Viridiplantae; phylum Streptophyta; class Magnoliopsida; order Malpighiales; family Erythroxylaceae; genus Erythroxylum; species Erythroxylum echinodendron. Next base: position 5,410 of record JANZXR010003779.1, read on the forward strand.
AATACTAAAAATCAAACTTAACGAAAACATACAAAATGAATCCTAAACTAGAACAAAAAAATAACAATTATGCTAGAAAACACATGTCAATTACCTATGAAAACATCTCCTAATGCACACCTATCAACATCCCCACACTTGAATCTTTTCTTGTCCTTGAGAAAAATAAATACAACCAATCCATTCTACCACTTCATTTTCACCTAGATCAAAACATACAATTCCTCAAATTCAAGCCAACTTAAATGTTAATTTAATGCATATATCATGATTACTTTTTCATTGGTGTATATAAACAAACTCACAATTGGCACAATCACTCAAAGATAAGTAAAGATGCACAAATGAATCTTCCTCATGGTTTTCACTCATTTCGCTTAAGTGTTTAAGGGTTAGTGTTTCGCTCAAACTTCCTATAGGAAACTACACTACCATAGTCTTGCTATTACAGAAATTCTCCTCTACACTGATTGCATGCATAAATAGATCAAAAAGACTTGTTTAGGGTTGTAGTATGGTGAGGGTTAAGGTGGGTCAAAAGAAATAGAAAAGGGTTAAGCACAAGCATAAGTAAAGTAAAAAGCAGATAAAAATGGGATAACTAAGCATAACTATGAGACATACAAATACAACTGATAGTCTACACTTATTGATGCTATTCACTTGTTCTTCCTTTTTCTTTTCTTTTCTTTTTCTTTTTTTATTTTTATTTTTCTTTCTTTTTCTTCATACATGGAAGAACTATGAATCAAAACTAGCACTATGTACAATGCAGTCTATAAGCATAATTATATTTAACTTGTCTCGGTAAAAATTTTACACAATCCCAACTAATGTTTTACTTAATACTTTACTAGGCTTATGAAAAGGGTAGGATAATGGGGTTAAAGTTTTAAATTTTCGATTGTTTTCAAGGAACAAAAGGTTAAGGCTCAAAAGGGGGTAATAGGAGATAATTAACGGGTAGGTTATTTAAGCCAAGGGTTAACACAAAAAAGGCCTAGATACTCTCTATTAAGCATGCATCCCGTAAACTCAAACCGATTCTAAGAAAGTTCTGAAGGTAGTAACCTATGGAAGTACACTCAACAAAGAAATGAAATGAATATAGATGAAGTCATATGGCCCAATCCTCACTTTAGCTTAATCAAAATCTCATTGATCTCTACATTACCTCATTTTTCAAATGTCGATTTGTGACTAAGCTTATGTACCCAACTACTTTTCATAACTCTATATGGTTCATTTTCTACTCAAGTATCCTAATCCGAGTTCAAGCATGCATTCAATCTAATCCCAACTACATGAAAAAAATCTTATGGCAATATTTATCTGGATGACTCTCGTGTAGTTACATTGCTAACACAAAGCATATACGAAATGCCTAAATTTGCATCCTATTCAACACGATGTAAAAGAAAAAAATGCAAGTAAGAAATTTGATGTCACCTCCCCACACTTAAAGATCACATTGCCCTCAATGTGACAAGTCAACAACCAAATAAAGGGAAATGACTTCAAACCATACACAAAAATGAAAACAAACCAAACAAAAGAAATTTAAACAAACAAATGATCTTAAAGCAAACAGAAGATATTGAAGTTAAACCAAAATTAAAGAAATTAGAACTAAACAAAAGACATAGCATGCAAACAAATAATATGAAACCAAATACACTTGAAAAGAAATGCAATCACACACAAGACATAATAAAATTTAAAAATATAAGGGATAGAAAGCTTATTCCAAAGATGGCGATGGCGATGATGGTGTAGGAGCTTCAAAATTGTTCCTCCGATATAAGTTGAGGAACCTTCTCTTCAAACTATATTACTGCTTGTGAACGTGCCATATTTGAGTGCCTAGTTCATCGAGCTAAGAGGTCATCTGTTATTGATTTGTATCTATTTTGTCGAGAATTGATTGATATTGATCAGGCACCACTGGTTCCCTCAGTTCCTCTACTACCGCTTCCTCCTGTAATTTTGTAACTCTGGATGTGGAGGGTTAGTCTATAACTACCCCGGTGCCCCTCTTGCTCCTCACTACAGTATGCGTCTGAGGATTGCAAAGTTTCATGGATTGGACTTCCACAATCTCAGCGCTTCTCAAATAAACTATATCAAACATGTCGTGGGGAGTAATATGCAGATTCTCCATATTAACATTATAAAATGCACCCAAAGCAGAAGCAATATAGGCCATCTCAAAATATGTATTCTTTTTGGTAATCACACTCACTAATGATTGAAAAATATTATAAAAGGAGTGTTGATTTTAATCTTTCTATCCATGCACCATAAAAAAAGCTTTTTAGCTGAGCATTTATTGATTTCTGTTTTGTTGAACACAGTTAGGCACATAAATTTATGTAACATCAACATTCTTAATCAAAGAGTTCGGTGCATTACGTGAATCAAAATGTGTTTCACCCGTGAGAGTGTTCCAATAGGAACCTACATCAAAATCAGTATGATCATCTAAAAATTTTGTATTCGACAAGTTAAATAGTTCACGCATGACAGAGTAATCAAGTTTAAAAACATTGCCACCTAGCCTAAACCAAAACAAATCCATCTTAGAGTTATACCTAACTGTTCTAAAAAAAAACTCTAAAGATATAGTGGCAGAAATGGGCATGTCGCACCGAACAAATTTATTCTACCCTATGTTTGCAGTTAATTGTTTAAGTCGACGTCTCACTCCTATGTTTTCTAGCACGTCAAAATCAAAATACCTAGGAGTAACTATTTCTCTACTCCTAAAGTCACAAAAATGCGCACCTTCTTTTTTTGAGTAAATCTAAAATGGAGCCCGATAGGCGGCGCTAAGTTAGGTTTCCTTTTCCTAAAAACTTGAAGGCAGAGCTCATCTACCAATAGCCTAACCCTCATTGTCCTTGGTAAAGCCATTGTTGGAAGAAAATCTGCAAAAAATGAAAAAGAGAGAGTGAAATTCATATTTTAGAGAGAGAAAATAAACTCCTACCTAAATCCTTGTGTTTTTGAATGATTGATGCATGAAAAGAGTGAAGGAATGTAAGATTAATGTAAAGGAATGAAGAAAATGCCAAGTATCTAGATAGAAAATGAGGAGTTTTAGAGAGTGGGAGGACAGAAAATCGTATTCTAGAGAGAGTAGTGAAATTTTTGAAAAATGAATGAGAGAAGAAAAGGGGAGAAAATTTTAAACCCCTCTCGGATGAGATTCCCATGCTCGTGGGAATTCCCTCAATTCCCACAAGCATGGGATTTCTCTCCAGAAGCTCTCTGGAAAGGATTCCCACGTCTGTGGGAATATCCAGAATTCTCACGAGCGTGGGATTCCTCTCCAAAAACTTTTTAAAGCGGCTTCCCATGTCCATGGGAATCACTAGAATTCCCACGGACGTGGGTTTTCTCTCCAGAAACATTCTGGAGAGATTTCTGAAGAGTTTTTCCACATTTGTTGGAATCATCGCAATTCCCATGAATGTGGGAATTGGTAATCCTCACACTTTCAAACCTTCTTCCAAGCTTATTTTCATCCTCCACGACTCCAAAACCTATAAACACGTCAAGATACTATCATCAACAAGAAATTTGAAAAGAAAACAAATTGAAATCCAAACAAAATAAACACAAACACCAATCAAATCCAATTCAAACATGATCATAACTAAGGAATTCAAATTAACGATTAATTGAACAAAAACAAACAAAGCTAGTTGACCCCCATGGGTTGCCTCCCATGCAGTGCTTCTGTTATTGTCGATAGCTCAACTCTCCTCCTTACTCATGGTGGTTCAAATAACCGAAATGATAGCAGTGCATAAACTGATCTCAGACTTTGTACTGGGGCTAGCTTATTCTAGGCTCCACCATTATTATTGTTTTCCTTTCTTCACCTTCTCCTACGCCTTCGTTTCTTCCTAAGTGCATTAGGGTCCTCAATATTTTCCCATCCCCCTTGGAGTTCAAATTCGTTGATATCCATCAGGGATGGTGTAGGATGATAGTTTTTCTTCGATACCTTGAATGTTAACTGCTCTTTTCCTACTCTCAATATTAATTTGCCCCTATCAACATCAATAATCATATGATCAGTAGCTAGAAATGGTTAGCCCAAAACCATAAGAGTTTCCTCATCTTCACTAATATCCAATATGTAGAAATCCACGGGGAAACTAAATTTATCAATGTATAACTGCACATTCTTGATCATCCCCTTCGATAAATATGCCATCTTGTCAGCCATTTTCACTAATGTCTTAGTCAGCTTTGGCTCTTCTAGACCTAACTTCTAACTAAATGAGTACGACATCATATTGATACCTACTCCCAAATTTGCAAATGCTCAATCAAACGTAACTCCATTTAGACTACACAGAATGGAAAAGTCTCCTGAATCTTCTTTCTTCTATATTACACGCAAAATTTCTCCTGATATGTGATTGATAATGTCTTCTTTCAACAATCCCTTTAGCATGAGCTTTGTTTGGAGTCGATTTGTTATGTCTGTCATCTCACTTAACTCCCTTTCTTTAGAATTCTGAGCTACTTCACTCGAAGATGGCTTCCACTAAGCAAAAATTTGATGTGGAAGTCTAAGATGAAGTTCCTTAATCAGCTCGTTTACGAGTTCACTCGAAAAGCATTCCAGCACTGTTTGTTCTTCTTGGTTGTTTTCATCTTTCTCCCCATGTTTCTTTCTTTTTTCTCTATCCGAGTAATGGCCATGATTCTTTCCTTTGGATTACCTCAGTGTTGCTTAGTAGACTACCTGCATTTCGTGAAGATAAAGCATTAGCTAGTTGGCCTACCTGAACTTCCAGATTGTGGATAGATGATGCATGATTCTTCAAAATCTGATCGAATTTTACTTCCATCCTTTTCTGATTTTCCTTCTGGCTTGCATGTAGGATTATCTTCTTATGTTGCCAATTTGGACCCTAAAATGTCCATCATCTTATCCATTTTACTTTCCAATGCTCCGATTCGATCTTGTTGGAATCCTCGCGGTGCTTGTGGTCTTTGTTGGCCACCTTCATTATTGTTACTCTAGGAAAAGTTCAGGTGGTTTTTCTAACCTAGATTGCATGCATTCGAACATGAGTTATTACCTCGTTGTGGCTGGCCTATATAGCTTACCTGTTCTATCCCGCTAGCTCCTAATAGGAAACATTCTACTGAGCTGTGGTTGTTCACCCCACACAGCTCACATTGTGCTTGCGTTGCCTTTACTACTGAGGTGGACGCTCCTGGCATGTTGTTTAGCTGCTTTGTCAACATTGTGATTTTAGCTTACAAAGTAGTAACTGAGTCAATAGGTATCATACTTTTTTGTTCCTTTTGTCCTTGTCTACTCCTCTTGCTCGACTAAATGCAGCTATTGCTTGTCAACTCCTCTAATAAATCATGAGTTGCTTCCACTGTCTTCGTCGTCAGTGAGCCTCTAACTACTCCATCAATTACGCCCCGTGTGTTCAGGTTCTCTTCATTATAGATTGTTTACAGTAGAAATTCACTTGGAAGGTTGTGATGTGGACAGCTCCTCTGAAGTTCCTTAAATCTCTCCCAAGCTTCATAGAGAGATTCTCCGTCATTCTGCTAGAAATTGGTTATCTCCTTGATAATCCTCGTCATCTTTGTCAATGGAAAATATTTGGCAAGGTATACTTAGGTGAGTTGCTCCCAAGTTGTGATCTGGATTGGATACAAAAAATTGTACCATGCTTTAGCCTGATCCTTCAACATAAATGAAAATAGTCGCAGCTTCACTGCATCGTCAGACATTCCGTTGAATCTGAATGTGTCACAGATCTCCAAGAAATTCACAATGTAGGCATTCAGATGCTCATTGGATAGCTCGTAGAATTGCATACTATTTAAAGAATGTTGAGTAGTGTCGGCTTTATCTCAAAATTATTTGCTTGAACAACCGGCCTCGCCACTCCTTAAGGACTAAATACTGGCCTCATAAAATCCATAAGTGTCCTTTCTGTTCCTCCTTCTTCAACCATATCTTGATTTGAGAAATTTAGATGCTTTACCCTTCGTACTTCTCTTTCGTGCTTCTTAATGTTAGGAAATTCATCCTCTATAGCTTCTTTCATCCTTCGTGTACTCATTATGTTCATACACCTACAAATACATAAGGAAAAGTATCAAAAACTCTTAAATTAAATTAATCTTAATCAAACACGATGTTCAACAATTAATCCCATGCAACGGTATGAAAAACTTGTTGATGATAACACCTATCTACTTGTTTTATGCTCAAAAAACTGCAAGTGAACGGATCGTGACTTATAATAAAAAGAGCAGATATCGATCCCACAGGGATTGATACCTAGACACCGCTTAATTTAGACACAACTTTGTCTAAGAAACTAAATTAAGAAATGAAAATAATTTGAATTAAAATTAAAAGAGACTAACATAAACAATGGATAAAACTGCAATTGCAAAAAATTTGAATTCAATAATCTAAATGCTAAAGATTACTTTTTTCTTATTTTGTCTCCCTCCTATTTTATTGATTGAATTGTGTCTTACCCTAGATTTTTTAATGTACTAATTACCCTCTCTCAAGGTGTAACTATTTTGCCCTAATCGAATTAACGAGAATTGATAGAATGATCCCTCAACCTACCTAATGACTCTATCAATTCAACTAGTTATTAAGCTATCTTATGGGTGATCAATTGACTAAAAATTATTTAATTGACATAATGATTGCTAGTCTATGAGTGGCCAACTCTCGTTGTACAATCCCACATGAATCTCATCTCACTCACTCTCTCGATTTGTTGCAAGACAACAATTTAAAACAACAATCATAAAAAACACTTTATTCAATTGAATAAAATAGGAGTCCTAACAAAATAATTCAAAAGCAATCCTTAAAATAAAATCAGCCTAACATGGTCTCTATAGCATCATCAACTATCAAATAAACCATTTTTACAAAGAATAGAGAAGATTAGGTTGAAAGAAAATTGAATAAAAAGACTCCTTCTCTTCTTTTCCAAAATCTGGAATTTTGGTGTTGATGTGCTATTTTGCCCAATCTTGATGACGATCCTTGTCTTCAATCCTTCCTTAATGTTCTGAACATGTGTTCTCCACCCAAGGATAGTGTTTCTACAGGTGGGTGTCATCTCTTCCTAAAGATGGAGACTTAATGATGTTTTATAGTCCAAAAATCCTAGGTTTAATAAAGCCTCACAAATTGCCTCGGATTACAATTCTCATACCCGTGGGAATCTGTATGATTCCCACGAGCATGGGAATTACAAACAAAATCACTCTTCATTTCTATTGTGATTTCCTACGTCTGTGGGAATTTGCCTGATTCCCACGAATGTGGGAATATGTCCTAGATGAACTCCTCTTTTCTTCTCTTCTTTAATCTCTTATTCATCCTCCAAGTTACTCCCTCTTATTTTATGACACGAAAATAGTCAATTCTTACCTTCAATTAGAATCAAACATATAAGAAAAACACTGAAAATCAAACTTAATGAAAACATACAAAATGAATCCTAAACTAGAACATTAAACAACAATTATGCTAGAAAACACATGCTAATTACTATGAAAATATAACATAATACACACCTATCACGTAGAAACTGATCTCAAACTTTGTAGATGAGCTACCCTAGTATAGACTTCACCCTCCTTGTTGTTTTCCTTCCTATGCCTTCTCCTGCGTGATCGATTCTTCTTACATGCATTCCTAGGGTTCTCAACGTCTTCCCATCCACCTTGGGGTTCAAGTTCTTTGATGTCCGTTAGGGGTGAACGAGCACAATAATTTTTCTTTAATACATGTTAACTGCTCCTTGCCTACTCTCAGTATCAATTCACCCCCATCAACATAAATAATTGAATGGGTAGTAGCTAGAAATGGTCACCCAAGCACCATCAAAGTTTCCTTGTCTTCTCTAATATCCAGTATGTAGGAGTCCACTAGAAAGAAGAATTTGTCGATTCATATTTGCACATTCTTAATGATTCCCTTCGGAAAGTGCACTGTTCTGTCGGTTGTCTTCACCAATGTCTTAGTGGGCTCTAACTCTCCTAAATCTAGCTTCTGATTGAATGAGTAGGGCATCATATTGATTCCAGCTCCCAAGTCCGCGAATGCCCTATCTATTTGAACTCCATAAATACTGCAGGGAATAAAGAAATCCCCTGGGTCTTCTTTCTTTAGTGTTATCAGTTAGTTTCCTTTTTATATGTGTTCTTCGATCTCTTTTTCACCTGTTCCCTCAACGTGGGTATTGTTCGTACTTGATTGGTTATATTTGACATCCCACTTAACTCACCCTCCTCAGAATTCCTCATTGCTTTGTTTAAAGATGACTTCTGCTAGGTAAAAATCTGACATGGAAGTCTAAGTTAAAGCTCCTTGTTTGGCTCGCTTACTAGTTCACTTGAAAAGACTTCCACAACAATTTGTCCTCTTAGCTCTGTTTTGCTCCTCATTCACACTGTCCTTTTGCTCTATCCAAGTAATGGCCATAATTTTTTCTTTCGAATTAATTTCAGCGTTGCTTGGTAGGATACCTGCATTTCGAGAAGATAACATGTTAGCGAGTTGCCCTACCTGAACCTCCAGATTATAGATGGAAGATGTGTGATTCTTTAGAATTTGGTCGAATTTCACTTCCATCCTTTTCTGATTTTCCTCCTAGCTTGCATGCATCCTTTTCTGATTCTCCCCTTGAACTACTAGTTTAAACCCCAAGACTTCCATCATCTTGTCTATTTTGCTTTCTAATGCTCCGATCTGATCTTGTTGAAATCTTAGTGGTCCTTGTGGTATTTGTTGGCCACCTACATTGTTATTACTCCAAGAAAATTTTAGATGGTTTCACCACCCCAGATTATAGGTATTAGAGTAAGGGGTTATTACCTTTCTGTGGCTAGCCCAAATAACGTACCTGTTCAATACCACCAGCTCCCAATAGAAAGCACTTTCAAAGTCATGATTGCTCTGCACACACAACTCACGCTGAACTTATATTGCCTTAGCTGTTGAGGAAGATGCTCCTTACATGTTATTTAGCTGCTTTGTAGGAGCTATGATCTAAGTTTGCAAGGCAGTAACAGAGTAAATGGGTTTCATACCTCTTTTTCCTTTTGTCCTTGTCTGCTCCTCTAGCTCGACCACATGTAGCTGTCGCTTTCCAACTCCTCTAACATATCATGAATTGCTTCCACTGTCTTCCTCATTAATGAACCTCCTATAGCCACGTCGATGGTTCCCCTATTGCTTGAATTCACTCTATTGTAGAATGTCTGAAGCAGGAACTCTCTTAGCAGGTTATGATGAGGACAGCTTATTTGAAGTTCTTTAAATCTGTCTTAAGCTCTGTAGATAGACTCCCCATCATTTTGCTTGAAATTTGTTATCTCTTTGATAATCCTCGCTATCTTTGTTAATGGGAAATACTGGGTGACGAATGCTTGGGCAAGTTGCTCCTAAGTCGTAATCTAGCCTGAATTTAATGAGTTATGCCATGCTTTAGCCGATCCTTCAATATAAATGAAAATAGTCTCAGCTTTACCACATCATCGGACATTCCTTTGAACCAGAATGTGTCATATATCTTTAAGAAATTACGATGTAGGCATTTAGATCCTCATTGGATAGCCCACAGAATTGCACACTGTTTTCTAGAATATTGAGCAGTGCCGGCTTTATCTCAAAATTATTTGTTTGGACCATTGATCTCACTACTCCTTGAGGACTAAAATATGGCCTCACGAAATCTATCAAGGTCCTCTCTGGTCCTCCTTGCTCTTCTTCTTCATCCATATCTTGTTGTGATAAGTTAAGACGTTTTACCCTTCTTAACTCTCTATCATACCTCTTGATGTCGAAAAATTTGTCTTCGTTCACTTCTTTTGATCTTCGTGTGCTCCTTGTGTTCATGAACTTGCAATTACAGAGGAAAAGTATCAATAACTCTTAAATCAAAGTAATCTAAATTAAACAAGATGCTAAAGAATCAATTCCCAGCAAAAACTTGTTGATGGTAAAACCTATCTACTTATTTTACACTTAAAAATCGCAAGTGAATGGGTCGTGACTTGTAGCTTAAAAGAGCAGATATCAATTACACATGGATTGATGCCCAGACACCATTTAATTTAGATAAAACTTTGTTTAATCGGAATTCAAGAATATAAAGACTAGAGATTAATTTTTTCCCTTTTTTGTCTCCATCCTATTTTATTGATTGAATTGTGTCTCACCTTAGAATTCAGAATGTAATAACGACCCTCTCTTAAGGTGTAATTAATTGTCCCTAATTAAATTTAAGGGAATCAATTGGACGATATCTTAACCTACCCAATGACTCAACCTATTCATCTAGTTATTAAACTATCTTATGGGTGATCAATTAACTAGTCGAGATCTCTCTTCTAACTATTCAATTAACGTAATAATTGAAAGTTTATAGGTCTCCAACTCTCGTTGTACAATCCTACACAAATTTATCTTGCTCACTCTCTTGATTTGTTGCAAGATAACAATTTAAATCAACAATTATCAAAGAAAACTCCATTCAATTCAACAAAATAGGAGTTTTGACAAAATAGTTCAAAAGCAATCCCTAAACTAAATCAGCCTAACATGGTTGATTGAGCCAAAGTTTATTACATAAATTAGCGACATTTTCATGAATTTTGCTACAATTTTTGACTCCTATCTCTAGCTTTTGTGCTTAAATTGATTCTTGAGTGTGTGCTTTTATTTTATGTAGTTTGAAGGTAAAAATTGTTACAAATCAGTATTCATTGCATTAATTAATTTTCTGAGAACAATTGATACTGCAAACTACCTTTTTTTTAATTGTAGGAGACCCGAGGAAAAGGAAGTCAAGAAGAAGATGTGGAATGAAAGAAGGCTAAAGTGAAGTGAAGCACAACAGGAAGTTCGCCGCGGCAAAGTGGATTTGTCGCCGCGGCGAAACACACAGAATCCAGGCTTAACTTTCAGGGAAAAGTTCACCCCGGTGAAGATTAATTCTTTCACTGCAGCGAAGGAACCAACAACAAAGCAAAACCTTTCGGGAAAAGTTTGCCGTGGCAAAAAACATTTTTGTGACCAATTTTGGAAAAATCACCCACTGTGTGACCCGACCCAGCATCCTTCGTTTAAAAACCTACCAAATTAGGTTATAGCAGAGAGAAAGAGAAAAAAAAACACAATTTTTAACAAGCTTACAGAGGATACACACACTTACAACTCTTCCTCTCCACTTGACCATCTCAATTACTTCTTTCCATTTTTCTATCGCCACATTCATTATCTTCTGTTGCTGGCATGGATGCTCTTGGTGTTTTTCCAGTTGTGAGTTCTCTCGAAGCAATTCTTAGCTAAGCATCATTTCCTCTTGAAGATGTAGAAACGGCTTGAGTTCAATGGGCTTTAAAGGGGAGTAGATTGATCATATTTAACTATATTATTGTGAACTCTTTAGTTAGGATTTATGCTTTGTAGTTGGATTTTCTTGATTATAGTTTGATCAAGTATTGAACAATGTATTATGCTATTGCGTTTGTTGATGTAGAACTTGGATCTTGAATACATGAAGTTTCATATATGTCATTTCGTGATTTTGTTAATTCTCTTTTATCTACCTAGTTGTGTTTGATATTGAGATGATACTTGAT
>JANZXR010003829.1:0-17075 GCA_027575705.1 Erythroxylum echinodendron
AATAATAGACCCTTCAGAAGATAAAGTCGACCTTCGAGGTCTTCATGAAAGTTGTAAAGATTGAAGTGCTCTTTAACCTATCCTCCGAAAGTGGGGTCTAATCGATTATAGTATTAGAGCAGGAAAGCAAGTCCGAGTCAGACTTTGATAACGGAGTTTGACAGAGTTGGTATCAGAGCAAGCATGAATAATCATGTATGAGGAGTTAGGCTCCGTAAATGGGGCCTAACACAAACTCGTATTTTCTTCAGTGAAATTTTTTATATTTGGGATATTAATTTTATGGGACCTTTTCCTTCTTCTTTTGGTTATCTTTATATATTTTTTACTGTTGATTATGTATCTAAATGGGTGGAAGCACTTGTTACTAGATCTGATGATGCTAAAACTGTTGTCAATTTTGTGAAGACTAACATTTTTGACAGGTATGGAATTCCCAAAGCAATCATTAATGATCGTGGTACCCATTTCTGTAACCGCTCATTTGAGGCCCTGTTTAAAAGTACCATGTTTTCCATAGAACCTCCATAGCTTATTACCCCCAAACTAGTGGCCAACCTAAAGTTTCAAACAGAGAAATCAAGTGTATTTTGGAGAAAATTGTGCAACCTAATAGGAAAGACTGGAGCCTTTGATTAAGTGATACTTTATGGGCTAATAGGACAGCTTATAAAATACCTATAAGAGTGTCACCCTTTAGGATGGTTTATGGTTAAAGCCTGTCATCTCCTAGTTGAACTTGAACATAGAGCTTTTTGGGCCATTAAGCAGTCTAACTTAGATTATGATGCTACTAGAATCCATAGGAAGTTACAATTGCAGGAGATCAGGAATGATACTTTTGAGAATGCAAAGATTTACAAGGAAAGGACCAAGGCGATGCATGACAAGATGGTCAATAGAAAGGAGTTCACAGTCGGCCAAAAAGTTCTCCTCTTCTAGTCACGCCTTTGATTATTTCCAAGTAAGCTTCGTTCTTTTTGGATTAGACCTTTTATTGTTACTAATGTGGTTCCTCATAGCACTATTGAGATCCAAAGTTTAGAAAGCAACAAAGTGTTTAAGGTGAATGGCCATCGATTGAAACCTTTCTATGAAGGTTTTACCAAACAAGTGGTGGATAATGTCGAGCTGTCCCTGCTAAGTTATGAGGAGTGAGAAAGCATGCTAATGTCAAGCCAACGATGTTAAACAAAAGCACTTCATGGGAGGCAACCCATCATACAAAAATCATATTTGCTTTCTTTTATTTTCAATTTTACTTTTGGCTTTTTGGCATGTGTCTTTCACCTTTCCTTTCTTACTTTGATTTCAAAATTGAGCACAATGTTGTGTTTAACTGTGGGGGAGAGATTTAGGTTTAATTTTTACAGAGATTTAACTTTATTTTTTCATGAATTGTTGAGTTTGATGCATGATATGGTTCGGGTATAATCTGATCTTGTGTTCTTTAATGATGCCGCGCCTATTTATTGCTTGAACTTGATGATTTTCACTTATAATTGCATGTGTAGCTAGTTTTTACATTTAAGTGTTTAAATATTTTTTTAAATCTCCCAATGATTGATAAGAATTCTTGTATTATGTTTGAGATTTAGTTGATAATGATTAATGCATAAAATTGATGAATGTGTTTTTATGTAAGTTGTGAGCTTGATAGTTAATGATTGACTTGAAACTATGCCATATTGACTTAATAGATGATATTGCCTTGTGAGCTTTTAAACCCTCAACATATTTCTTTGATGTGTGCATTCTTTCAATGATATGATCTTTAGAGCTTGCTTAATATCTTAGTAAGACCTTATTTTTACATGCTTTCATGAATATGATAAAGGCATCCAAGATATTTAACCACTTTTAACCAAAAACACAACCTAAAGTATTTTATGCCCTAGTGAGCCAATTTGAGCTTTTATATCCTTTTCTTTGCTTTACCCATGTTTAACTTAGCCTTGTTCTTATTTTTATCCTCTACCCTATACCATGGTTAGTAGAGCATGTTTTTGGCAAGTTGAAATATGGAAAGGTTGGAATTGATGCGTGGTTTGAATCAAATTTGTGGCTTGTTATGTAATAATAATGTTTCGGCTTTATATATATATAGAACGGCCAAGTTTTAATGTGTTTATCATTCAATCATAAAAGGAAAAAGAAAAAAGTCAAAAAAATGAAAAAATATGATGCCCATGAGTTTTTAATGTGAATATCTTGATGGGAATGAAAAAAAGATCAAAGAAGTTGAGATTTGAGCTTTGAAAATTAAAAATGATGTACTTGGGTACACACTTATGCATGCATTCTATGATGTGTTATTTGCTCTACTTTCTTTGGTATTTAATCCTTTATTATCCTTCTTGTATCTAACCTTTTAGCCAAGCACCATTGCAACCTTGATTAAGTCCTTTTGTTTTATGATATGCATGTATGCTTTGTTAAGATTGAAAAGCAAGCTTATGGTAGGTTGTGTTCATTGATAAAAATTTTGAGAGTTAAACACATGAGCCTTAAACACATGAGTGTTGGAGTGTATATCAAAGAGAGGACCTATTATTTTGATATGGTATGGATTTCATATAACTTCTTAATGCCATTTAACTTATTGCTTACAATTAAAGTGAGTCCATGTCTTTTATGTTTTGACCATGGTTGATTAAGTTCTAGTATAATATTTGCGTTAAAATATGGTTGGGAGATTAAGAGAATAATTTTCACTTAAATGGCTTTTTTGCAGTTTTTTTTGCCGCACTTAGTTCTTAGTTTTTTTGTTGTTTTCTTCTTCTTTTCCTTACTCGAGGACGAGCAAGAGCTAAGTATAGGACAATTTGATGCACTCGTATTTTCCTATCTGTTTAGTACCTTAACACTTAGTTTTTATTCTCATCTGGTGTCTAAAATGTCTAACTTATCTTATTTTATGCTTTTCATGTACATTTGGACTTGAAATGAAGAATATGAGCTAAAAGAAGCCTATTTAGCACAAATGGAGTTCATATTTGGAATGAGGAGGTCAAAAGGAGTGAAAATGGACAAAGTTGCAAGAATCCTAATCTGACTAGGATTTTGTTTCCGACTTACACTAGGAATCCTACTTCATCTAGGATTTCCTATTTTGGTGAATTATGGCAAAACGAGATTTCGGCAGCGACAATCATCGATGGACAAGTAATCCTAGTCCGACTTGGATTATGAATCCTACCTTGACTAGGAATCCTAGTTCCACAAGGATTCTTTTTCGGCAGCGCAAATGGATATTTGTCAATGCAAATAGTTTCGTTAACGAAATTTCTAACACGGTAGCAAGTTTCTAAGGAGTTTTGATTGTGATCCATGTGTGATGACGTGGTAAGCACTTGTTGGACTAGATGTGCACGTGTGGACCCTCCATCCTACTTGGCATCCACACAAGCTTCTCTGCCACATGGAAGATGCATCTAGAAGCTTCCATACCAATCTGATCTTATCTACTACAAGAAATTCAAATCCTTTATGGATTCCTCTTCTCCTTATTCACTAAGAAGTTCAAATCCTTTATGGATTCCTCTTCTCCTTATTCTCCAAGAAGTCAGAATCCTTTACGGATTCCTCTTTTCCTTAGTCTCCTAGAAGTCCAAATCCTTTATGGATTCCTCTTCCTTAGTTTTCTACAAGGACTAGACTTCCTCTATCATGACCAATATAAATAGGACTTAGTAGCTCATTATTTAATGACAGGAATTTTTTTTTACTATTTCTAGGTACTGTTTACTATTGTTCCATGGCACTATTTATGTGAACAGTAGTTCTTATTCTCTCCATCTTTTCTTCTTTACATAACAATTATCAGGGTTTTATTTTCAAGAGATGGAAGGCTAATAATTCTATTTCAATTGTAAAAGTAAGTAACTTTGAACTTCTCTTATTTCCACGAGAGTTTGAACTTCATAATCTTATGTTTTGTGAGTTGTTCATGGGTTTATGTTTCTGCTCTTTAATGCCAAAGCATGTTTGATTAATTAAAGTCTAGAATTTGATTGATCTTGCATGATTTGAATGCTAAAATTGGTTGATTATATGCATTTCCTATAATTAATTGATGGAGTAGCAATAACTTGTTAAGGTGCATGCTAGTTTTGATCTTAATAAGTTAGGAACTTAAACTTTAATCTTGTTCAATGCATGCTAGTTTTGCTTGATTGATTAAGATCCTTAAGCCATAATTATGCTCTTAATGCTTTTGCTTGATTGTTAGATTGCATGCTAGTTTTAAATCTCTATCTTACAAAAAGGATTTGTTTGCTTGCACTTTGAGGGACAAGTTAATTAGGTGGATCCATGAACACATGCACATAGCACATGATTAATCTATTGAATCTTAATGATTGGAATAAGTTGAAGGTCTTAGTGTTCACTTTTGCAATTAGAAGTTTTAACCATTGAATTTCTCTTAATAATTTCTTTTGAATTTCTTACTTGTTTTCATTCAAATTAGACCTTTATTAGCATTAGTCATTTAGTTTATTTAATTAGTTGTTTCAAGTTAATTTCACATACATATAAAAACCCCAAAACTATGAGCATGAGTGTGTTTTCTCTTCCCAACCCCTTCTCGGCTTTTGTTAGTTTTGATTATTAGTGTGTGCTTTTCATATTAGTTCTTTTTAGTTAAATGGTGTGGTCTTCTTAATAGTAGTCTTATGTGTGTGCTTATTTAATTATTAATTTAGTGTCTAATTTCGCACCTATGCCTTTTCTTTCTTGAATTTAGTAGATTTTTTCATTTTAATTGAGAGTTGAATAATCACATTGCTTGCTTGATGTGAGTTAGTTGCGTATTTTATAGTTCTCTGTGAGAACGATACTTTATTTGCCCATACTACTGTGTTAGCTTTTAGGGTTTGATTTGGAGGCATAACGACACCTTACTACCTCTGTTATGTAACTATTGACAGTATTATAATGATTAGTTGTATATAATTATTAGATACATATACTATTGGTTACAATATAGATGAGGTTAGTTATGACAAGCCCACTCACTATGGCATAGTTATTGATGTATGGGTAATGTACCATGTCAGGTTATCTAAGTGAGAGTGATTTACATAATTGTCTGAAGCTAACTAAAAGGTTTGCAAAGCACTTCCATCCACTGGCCATGTAAATTTAACAATGGAGAGGGTCTTTTGAATTTCTGAAATCGTGTTGAATAACTATTTGTAATGTAATGTGATATTGTCTATCTATGACCATATTATATTTGTTGACTTGTACAATCTATTACCTTCATGATGTATACATGCATCCTATATATATGAAGTCCTGGATTACATACACAACCAAATTAAAAAGTAGCATGGCTTTCTTTTAACCAATGTTATAATACGAGGAAGGGGATATATTACATTGAAATAATTATGTATACAAAGCCATAGTATGTCAAGCCAATGATGAGGATTTTGTGTACTATAAGTGGCATGGAAGGACTATCTATATATATCTGCACGCATAATCAACCCAATGTTACACAATGTTATGACCATATTATACATCCTGTTTCTTAGGGTACATATATGTTTGATATATGATGTCATCCATATTTCGATCATAAGTAGCTTACATGATACGTATGGCATACCCATGTGACTTGTATAATATCACGAATATAGGGTAAGCTACTTATCAAGAGGTCTAATAATACATAACCTATCCATGAGCTAGTGATTTTGATATAATAGTGATATTGGTACCACTGGCCATATCCAACATATTTATATAGGTACTTTATGGTTACAATCCAGGCATATGTTACCAATCTAACTTTAATAGATGCATATGGAAAGGTTTGTACAGTACTAGCCAAATTATGTTGTCATATATAAACCCCGCTTATGTAACCCATTTATACCATTAGTATAAATAGTTGTCATTGCTATATCCTAACTTGTAATCATGTTACCCTCAAGAGTAATTATTGTATGCATCTATAATGTGGTATGATATACCCTTAGGTAGAACCTAGCCAGTAATACACAGTTTACAATCATTCATATGGCTATGTGAGTAAGATGTGTGATTAAGAATTTCTTAGTTATAATTATATATTATCATATGATAGTTCATGATTACGTATAAGTGATGTGTATATTTTGTTTATCTATAACTAATGAGGCCATTCATGACTAGTACACCCAATAGTGATATAACACCTATCCCTGTACGATGTTAGATAACCATAATAATGCATATGTGTAATTTAGTCCTAGATGACCAAGATATGACCAATGTTGTATTGACGATAATATGGTACTCATGTAACCTAACCATAATATACATTAGGCACCTGTAGACATAGGGATGCATAATATACCAAGTATTATGGATCTCCAGAGTATAGGATACATAGTAATCTAGGTGAACCCATTGTTATATCCTATTGATTATGTTGGCTTGCGGTTATTGTACCCCAACACCATCCACCTTATTGGAGATGCATAAGTGTTGGCATCTCATATATTACTTAAGATAATATATTAATATAGTATGTTACCATATATGGACCCATATAGTGGATATACATGTATATATTAGAAATACATTACAAGTGCCATACTACGTACAGATAGATATTGCTAAGTTATGTGTATACACAAAAAATCCAAGGTATATGTCATGGTATAGGATGCATTACTAGAATTTCCCATCCTTGTACTAACCCAGTATGTATATACCACAATCACGGTCCCATACATTATATGACGGGTACATACCTACTAGTCTGTACCCACTTCCATAATGGTATCATTCTTTGTGTACATAATTAACACATGGTACCAACTATAATATTAATACCTACAAGATGTAGGTGTCATACAGTTATCTAGTGTAAATTAATGTGATACCATATATGTTAGTGTGTAATGTGATCACATACTATATCTCACGTGGTGCAGATATTTATGCATTATGAAGTGGATATTCTATACAATATCTATGTATATATATAGTTGAATGCCCATAGATATGGATGACATAATGGATGTATACCATTCACCAGTGATGAGGATTTTATGTACTATAAGTGGCATGGAAGGACTATCTATATATATCTGCATGCATATATAGTGTGTACATGGCAATATGGAATAGTAACTTAAATGAGTTGTGGTGGAGTCCCTCCTAAACCATCGTATGGGTATGTCACACTTGTATGCCCATGTAGTATAATAGTACTCCCCATGGTCTGGATAGGTATAATGTACCCTACAATGTGCTTACACTATAGTGGACTAGTACATATGGTGTAATACAATAGTATGAGACCATTAAGTTACACCTTTTGGTCCTGTTTAAGGTGCATTATGCACCGATATAGGACCAATGTCTATCACTAGTACATAATTAGTAATTACCCATATGGTACTTGACTATATTTGTATCACTATATTAATAACTGTTTAAGTATATGAAGGTTGTCAGTAGGTACTATAGCATAAAAGATAGTACAGATGACATTCCAGTGTATAATTATACATGAGCCATCACCCGTACTATATTGTCATATAGTAACAGATGACATTCCAGTGTATAATTATACATGAGCCATCACCCGTACTATATTGTCATATAGTACTATTACCCAGGATATCTCCATATTGTATGACATCTCCATCCAAGGGCGTGATATGATGTACGACCCTCACACTAAACCATTCAGGGCCTCTATATGGCCTACCTTTGGGTTATAGGATCATGTTACTATATAGCTATGGTTGACCTATGGGTAATATATGACCATACTAGGACGGGAAGCCTAATTACATAACAAATCCAACTATGCAGATGTTACAATTAACATAACTCATAACTTGGGAAGACACATACGTTACTGTGACTATTGCCTAGGTATTATGGCTGTATACAATCATATGATCTTTGACACCATATGATCCAACCATACATATGTTAATCCCTATGTGTGTATAAGTGTAGTACATACCAATTATGCGCTAGATAACCTGATGATGTAAATGTGTGGTATTATATAATGTTGACTTACAATTGTGAGCATATCTATGCCTATCCTACAACATATACACCTACATATACCCCTATGATATGGTTGATATCATAATAATGCTTATATGGTAGTGATGGATGCATGTATGGGTAAACCTTGGCATATGTCTTGTTACATCATCAAGTTACACTACAGGCTTGATAGGGTTTGTATCATTTGTAAATAAACATTGACATATATGCATCATGTAGTGCATTTATCATATTCAATCCATGTTACTTAATTGTGTATGATAGTATATGCAAGTATCATGTATATAGCCATGTCAGTGTGCCTATGTAGATCATTGTCCTACCATGTCATGGACCCATATGTGGTGATAACCATATAAACCACATCATACAATTCCATATATTACTAACATGTAGGGTATTTATTGGTCCATATATATGTTATAGGTCTAAAGCAGTGACAATGAGTAGTTTAGCCTATCATTGTCACATCTCTGGACCTATAACATATATATGGACTATCCTATCATTGTCGCTGCTCTAGACCTATGACATATATATGGACCAATAAATACCATAAGTGTTAGTACTTTTGTGTAATAAACTACATAGCCACTTAACTCTTATCATGTATGGAATTTATTGGTCCATATATATGACACATTTGGTATGACCATTTAGTGCATTGTGCACATATCTTGTATGTCTTCATTGAAAGTTAGATTGGTATATGAGGGTATACACTTACAATCAAGTGGAATGGCATGCTCACATTATAGTACTTGGTATAAATGTACAATAGTACATTACGGGTATCATGATGTATGCAAGTTAAGACACATAATTACGACATATGTATCACTACAATATTAGTATCTAATATACGGATGGACTCTTGCAACATAATGTTATGTAACTATTAATTGCACATAATACCCTATGAATAGTCTGAGGTATATATGATAGAAGGTAATGCACATCGTGGAAGGATTGATGACGATTTGATGGAGTTTTCGATGGGTGTTTTATTTTGGTGTGTTTTCGACCTTGAGGAGTTGAGAAAGATAAAAATTTAGAATTCAACAAACAAGAAAAAATAAGGATAAGCAAGGTTTGATTTCTACGACACCTCTTGGAAACTTGTTCCAAACAATCCCGATGATCAAAATAAAACCTAGAAAAACGAACAATTGACACACCACAATTGGGGAAGCAATTAATAAGTGAAAGATGGTTCGAAAGATAACAAGAACAAGAGAATAATGTTTCTCCATATTGAAGCCGACAGCTTTTCAACAATTATAATCTAAAAAGTTCTGAAAATTTTGACCTAAAAATACATATTTATACCTAGGTTAAATAATAAAAGGTTGTGCTAAAATATATGGAAGCCCAAAGAAACAAAGTCTAAAAACTAAATAAATAGGTATGATGTGTTGCGCCACTACTGGATTCATATGCTTTTGGGATTAAGTGATGAAGCATTAAAATAGCCCAAACCTTCTTGTCTTTAAGCTCTAAGTGTATCTGGTCCAAGGATTTGAGTTAAATGGATTAGTTTGGGCTCAATTCCATTAAACTCTCCTCCAGTAGGCTTGGAGCTTGCCATCCTCTCAAGATAAAAGCCCACATACGTATAAAGAGCCTCTTTAAGTCTCTTGGTCCTAGCTTTAGTCATGGGCCCTTTTGGCATGGCTAGCTCTCTGTCTAGTCCTACTCGATGGTCCATGGTCCCACTCACATTAGTCCCTCCCTCCTCAAGAAGATTCATCCTTGAATCTGAATCCATATCAAAAGGAGAAAGATTAGCAACATTAAAAATAGCGGACACATTATACTTACCTGGAAGATCAATTTTATAGGCGTTGTCATTGATCTGCGCTAACACCTGGAATTGACCATCACCCCTAAGATCCAACTTGGATTTCCTCTGGTTAGGAAACCTCTCCTTCCTCGGATGCACCTAAACCCAATCTTCAGGTTCAAAGGTCACCATTTTTCTCCCCTTGTTGGCTTGCTTTGCATATACCTTGTTCCTCTGCTCAATATGATGTCTTGCCTTCTCATGCAATTCCTTGACTATCTCAACTTTCCTCTTGCCATCCACTATAGCACGCAACAAGGTACCCAAGGTCCTATTAACTACCTCAGGAGCTTCGGGAACAAAGTCTATCTGGTGCTCTATGCCTTTCAAGGATGGCAGTCCCTTGGGCATCTTCTCAGGAAATACATCTAAATAATCCTACAAAAGAGATGAAAATACACTAGGCAAAGAATCAAGAGGGTTAGTTTCAGAAACTAAACACTCTCTATACCTAACTATCACAAGTGCTTTTTTTCTCTCCAGCTGCTCTCCTTATGTCTTTTCCTCTAGCATACAAACTCACTCTTTTCTCTTTCTTTTTACTCTTCTTTTCTCTCCCTGAACTTTTCTCTCTTGCACATCTCACTTTCTTTTCCTCACCTGTGCAGTCACTCCCCATTGGACCAATCTCTTTTTTTCTTTTGGTCCTCTTTTCTCTCATCATTTTTCTTTATCTCACCACCCAAACCCTCCTCTCTTTGCAAAGCTTTAACTTGGTCAAGGTAGATCTCATGAGGCTATAAAGGTAATAAAGTGAAGTTCTTGCCCTTGAACTTGAATGAGTACTTGTTTGTGTACTCATCATATGATACTCGCCTATCAAACTGCCAAGGCCTCCCCAATAGCAAATGTCCTGCCTCCATAGGTATCTCACCACACAACACCTCATTCTCATATCTCCCTATAGAAAATGGCACTAATACCTGTCTAAGTCACCTTCACATTCGCACTATCATTAAGCCATTGTAAATTATATGGCTTTGGATGTTTCCTACATGTCAATCCCAATTTCTCCACCGTAGTTCGACTAGCCCCATTGGTATAACTACCTCCATCTATGATCAAGTTACACACCTTTCCACCCACTAAACACCTTGAATGGAATAGGTTCTCCCTCTGATCCAAAATCTCATCTCTAACTCTAGCACTTAACACCCTCTTAACTACAAGTGCTTCTCTTGTGACAGCTCTTTCCACACATTCATCATTATTATCATAATCACTATCATATGGCAAATCATCAACATCGCTATCCTCAGAATCAATAACTCCATTATCCCTCATATACATCACTTTTCTATTAGGCATTGAGAAGCAATATGACCAGTACCCAAAAGTTTAAAACATTTTATAATTGAATGTTTACTAAAAGTAGCTTGGGTGTTAGAAGTACCTTTTTGCTCAAATTCTCCAATTAGTTTCTTAGGTGTTTATTTGAAGTCTACCCCCTTATCCTTATACTTCTCCTCCTTCTTAGGCCATTTTGAGTTCCATGAATAACTAGAACTTGCTCCATTTCTTGCTATCATTTTAGCTTTGAGCTGTCTCTCCTCTTTCATGGCCATGTTCACTATGTCCTCAATCTCCAAGTAATGCTATAACTCCACCACATTTGCTATCTCCCTATTCAATCCACTCAAGAACCTTACCATGGTGGCCTCGAGGTCCTCCACTATATTAGCACGGATCATAGCAATCTCCATCTCCTTGTGGTAGTCTTCTACTGACTTAGACCCTTGTGTGAGTCTTTGGAGCTTTTGATGCATCTCCCTATAATGGTAAGAAGGCACAAATCTCTTCCTTATGCATGCCTTCACTGCTGCCCAAGTATTGATGGGTCTCTCTCCATTCCTCCTCCTAGAGGTAACAAGCTGATCCCACTATATTAGTGCATAATCTGTAAATTCAATAGCAGCAAGTTTTACCTTCTTCTCTTCTGAGAAGTTATGGCACTGGAAGACCAAATCAACCTTCCTTTCCTACTCCAAGTATGCCTCAGCATCATTCCTCCCCTTAAATGCTGGGATCTACATCTTGATGGATTTGAGGTCTCCATCTTGCCTGTTGAGGGATTCTCCTCTCCTAGCTCTCCTGGGCATGCGCTCTTCATAGTCCTCCTCCTCCTCATCAAACTCCTCCTCCTCAGGCTATGCTATGGTAGTTGTCTACGAGGTGGTGGTTACCGCTGACTTACATCTGCATGCCTGCCTTGAGGTTCCTTGCGTCTCCCTTGTCTGAGCTCATCCAATTTTCCCTTAGCCTCATTTAAGGCTAGATTGAACCTCTCAAATTGTTGCTGCATGGCTCTCAAAGTGAAAGCGATAGTTGGATCTCCCCCTTAGTTACATCATTACTACCTTCCTGTGACATTGTAAATAAAATGATATACCTGCAAAACAAGGTTAGTGATAAATAATCTCACACACTCCCTCACGTGTTTCACTCAAGAATTGGTCGCTTCCCTCATGTTTAAGTAACAGCAATGACTCCCTCAAATAAGCTCACACACTCTTGCTTTTTACTACTCAATAGTCTCTGAAATCCAAGTTACAATTAGAACCACGGCTTCAACAAATCAATATTTCCAAATGTAGCTCAAATAACAAGTAACAAGCAACCCAAACCAATAACCAATAATAAGCTAGCAAATCTGAAAATTTTCGTTCAGTTTTTTTAATTTTTTCCCAAATTTTTCAGATTTTTTGACTTTTTTGACTTTTTTGGGTTCCTTTCTTTTTTGACTCCTTTTTTTGGATTTTTTTCATTTTTTATAGACTTTTTCAGACTTTTTCTCGTTTTTTCGAGATTTTTTCAACTTTTTCTCTTTTTTAACTATAAGCTGAAAGATTTCAACAAATAATTGAAAACCCTAACTAAAATAAAAACAAGAAGAAAGATTGAAATCCTAGGTCAAAAGTTAATTCACACCTGAATTGATGATATGACGATAATTGGACAGTGATGGTGGCAGTTTCTTGAATTTTGATGGAGTTGAATAAGCATTCTCCTCCAAACCAGCTCTGATATCAAATAATGCACTCCGCGGAAGGATTGATGACAATTTGATGGAGTTTTCGATGGGTATTTTGTTTTGGTGTGTTTTTGACCTTGAGGAATTAAGAAGGATGAAAATTTTGAATTCAACAAATAAGAAAAAATAAGGATACGCAAGGTTTGATTTCTAGGACATCTCTTGAAAACTTGTTCCAAACAATCCCGACGATCAAAATAAAACCCAGAGAAACGAACAATCTACAAGCCATAATTGGAAAAGCAATTGATAAGTGAAAGATGGTTCAAAAGGTAACAAGAACAAGAGAATAATGTTTCACACTATTGAAGCCGACGATTTTTCAATAATTATAATCTAAAAAGTGTTGAAAATTTTGACCTAAAAACATATATTTATACCTAGGTTAAATAATAAAAGGTTGGGCTAAAATATAAGGAAGCCCAAAGAAACAAAGTCCAAAAAACTATTGGATCCATATGCTTTTGGGCTTAAGTGATGAAGCATTAAAATAGCCCAAATCTTCTTGTCTTTAAGCTTTAAGTGTATCCGGTCCAAGGATTTGAGTTAAATGAATTAGTTTGGGCTCAATTCCATCAAACTCTCCTCCAATAGGCTTGGAGCTAGCCATCCTCTCAAGATAAAAGCCCACATACGTATAAAGAGCCTCTTTAAGTCTCTTGGTTCTAGCTTTGGTCATGGCCCCTTTTGTCATGGCTAGCTCTCTGCCTGGTCCTGCCCGATGGTCCATGGTTCCCACTCACATTAGAAGGGTACTATGTATTGATATACCATGTTAGTATAAGGTATGTAGTGTGATATACACCAATAACATCAACCTCTGTCATCAGCATCAGAGTATGTATGGTATGATAAGCATACCATATGTTAAATACTTATGTGGTATCACTCCAAACTATGTATTCCATACCTTAATATACACTTGCTAGGTATGTATCCGGATGGATACAGGTGATGCCAACCATACATATAGAACCATGGTACATATCATTGACATAGACTCAGGGTTAGACCATTGATAGAATTTACCTACCAATTGGAAGACTACTATAATTGGTTATGGCATGATAATACTGTTGTATATGTATGATGCATGGTATACCACCCAATGCATATACCAACATGGTATCAATTTGGTACATAAGTGTTACAAGCAACAGGTATTATATGTATGGCCACTACTACATGGGTAATGCACATGTAATGGAGTGATAATTACATCACATTATATTCCTACATACTAAGGTAGGTTGTATAACACTGTGAAGGTGTTCACAGGCATATAACCTTGTGAAGGCGTTACCCTAAATATTTACAATCTAATGTAATGCTCCAGTATTAGTAAGACAATGTAAGTTATAAATGGTATTACTTACATAACAATTATAGGGTACTTACCAAATGTAGTATGCATGCATCTCATTGTGATATACCACTAGCTTATACTCTTGATATGTATTATAACCTCTATGGTACTGTAGGATATGTCATTCTAAGAGTAATGTGAAGGTAACCCATGGAGTGGCCATAATATAGGGTTTGCACATAATATGATACATGGTATGTCATGGGCTCAGCACATATTAGTTTTACACAAACATATGATATTCATTGGTACTTATAGCTTGCATATGGCATTACATCCATGTGGGTAAATTCACAATAAATGATATCCGTATATGTATAGTATTATATGCAACATCCCACTACTATAGAGTACATACCCAAACTTTCAGGAACATAATATATGATAATGGCATGTTAGAGCAAAACAATTCCAACTTACACATGACATCAACTAACATCATTTAAAAGTCAGCAAATTTTAAAAACCATTCATTGTATGAATCTACAAAATTTACACTATTTCCTTTAGACAATTACTTACATAACCTCTTACAGGTTTTAACAAAACACAACACTTCTGGAGCCAGCTGACAGACCTCTTAGCCATAACAAAATCCAAAAGGGTCCTTTAGTCCTGTCTAAGATCTAGGTCTCCTGTCTCATACTTGAAAAACTACATTGCAATTT
Source organism: Erythroxylum echinodendron (assembly GCA_027575705.1). Lineage (NCBI taxonomy): Eukaryota > Viridiplantae > Streptophyta > Magnoliopsida > Malpighiales > Erythroxylaceae > Erythroxylum > Erythroxylum echinodendron. The sequence goes on from JANZXR010003829.1 coordinate 14,940, forward strand.
TTATAAATTTTGCAAACTTAATGAGTGAACCATCATCAATAATTTCACCAGATCACATACACATAATACATATTTTACAGACACTCATTCAGATCATAAACACATTCCAGATGTTCACACAATATGGGATATCATAAGATCACACAATTCACATTACTAAGTATAGCAAAACAAATTGCATCAATTTATTACTCATTCAGCTTTTAAATCATTCAATAAATTTCAGTTATGCATGAGACTCAAATTCTTTATTATTGTTGTGACTGAGTGCCTATCACATACTTATACAAAGATTGGCCGACAGGGTTCAGTCAGGACAGAATCACGAAGCATAGCTCTACGTGTAGAACATAGATCACGGAGCAAAGCTCTAAGTGGAAGCACTTCAAACTGACTACTTGAGTCACAATGCCTTTATATGAGCATGCATTTTATGAAGTGCATCAAATACTGAATATGTCATATATCACAATCTTATTCAAATGCTTAGACACAGTTTTTCACAGTCATCAGACCTAAGTCCGGCATTCAACTTTTGTTGATAATCAAATGTCATTCAAAAATTTATATCAAATCAGAACACTTCCAATACATGCCCAACTATTAAACTCCTCGGACTTCAGGTCTAGAATCCAGAGACAACTTACAAAAAGTTCAATAATATTGAAAGTTTAGCAAATCAAATTAAATTCAAATCAAAACACTCCCAATACAGGCCCAACTATTAAACTCCTCGGACCTCAGGTCCGGAATCCAGAAATAGCTCACAAACAGTTCAATGATATTGGAATTTTAACAAATAAAATTAAATTCAAATCAAATCACCCTAGGAAATCATCTAGGTTTAACTCACAGTACGCTCCTCGAAGCTATCGCTTGGATGGTCCAGCAATATTCGACTGGCGTCCAATGTGCTCCTCTAAAATATATACAACATATTTACAACTATCACATTTTTCACAAATGTACAAGTGTTCTTTTATGCACATCAGTATATAAAAAGTATGCACAATGCATGTTCAATGACAATTCCGGGATATCATATTGATTCTAATCATCAAAACATTCAGATATCAAGTCCTCATTAATACTGTTTGTATTTATAATTTGGACTACTATAAAACAATATCAAATCAATATCATAACCTAATTGACTACTTCAGATTTTCTACCCATATGATTTCAAGGCAGCTTTGTATAATTAATCGGATAGTGTAAATGATAAAATTAGGCAAAACTACCTTCTTCAAAGTTGTTCTACAGTGTCTTAAGTTTCTTATAACTCCAAGATCAACCAATTTGATTCAATATTTTACCACAGACTGTGAACATGTGAACTTTTGGCTAGTACATGATCATACCCTCTAATTGTACAACTCGTATCTTTCAGCTCAACTATCCAAAAATTACAAACCTTATACCAATTTAAAGCTAAGCAAATGATCTACAATTTTAGTGAAGACAACTCAGCCTAATTCGGCCCACATCAATACAGTTTGTTCAATAATCACAGGACAAGATTTCTGTCCCTGGTAGTGCTACAGCCTAAGCTGAGACTTACTTTCAAGCTCAATTTTAAGACCCTTAAGGACAGAATTCAAATTCACTTTCTACTTAATTTGTAGAAAAATGTTTCTAGTTCAATTTAAATTAAGAATCATTTCACTTGTAAATCTACTGATCAAAATATAGCCAAAACACCAAAGCATGTTCAGTAAAAACATTCCAGATGTCAAATTCCAGCACACTTCAACATTTTCATCCTAACACCCCCTTTAGGGATAACTTTGCATGATCATTATGACAAGGAAAATGGTGTATTTGAGTAATAATTTCTTCTAGACAATTGTTCCACTATGTTTTTAGTTTTTAATAACACCATAACCATACAATTTGATTCAGTATACTGAAAGTTATATCCAAAAGAGTTCAGACTATTTTTAAACTGTTCTAACTCTAATTCTAGCCAGATTTTGAAATGCTTGAAGATAGAATTAACATTTGGCCTCTTAAAAAAAGTTGTAGAAATATGTCTCTAGTTTAATTTGAATCAAGAATCAACTCATTCAGAAGTCTACAACTCAATTTATAATCAGAATACCGAAGTCTATTCAATGAAAATTCTCTAGTTCATAA